>CAKMRH010000003.1:0-114442 GCA_928085145.1 Nezara viridula | reverse complement strand
GAAAATTATCTCATTCGATAGATTAGATGAAAATGAATCGAAATCGTACCAACTGACCGCTTAGATCGCTTGCAACTGACGCCCTCAAATTCATACAATTCGTGGGATATACTTACCCAAAGAAGTCCTGGAGGCAGTGGCAAAATAGGTATCATATTTCGTACTAAGGTTTGTCCTTATTAATTGACCATATCCACAGGCCTGATCAGAAACATGCAGGTCTGCCAGCATATAGCCGCTGGAATACAAAATGGCGGCCTTGTGAAGACAGATATAGAGCCTACATAGGCTGTAAGCGTATATTTAGAGAGTGCTTATAGATATATAAAGCTACCAATCCTTTCAATTCATAGTATTTACAGCCTTAAGACATGAAATAATAATCAGTTACCCCATAGGCCTGAATTTCAAGTCGAAAAATTGAATTTACGAATCAAAAAGTTTACGGTTTTTCGCTTATATCAGTAAAACAACAATACGTTCTCTTTAAAATAATGTGATATGTGAAATTAAAGCTTACAAAATTTGCAATAGAAATGGTTATATTAGTTGTTTCACTATATCATATAGTTTCCGTTATATCCGTCCTCGTAATTCACAAATTTTGAAAAAAGTTTTTCACTGAATTTTTATCATTATTTGACTCTCCAACTCTTTATCTTTTTATTTTACAAAAACGTCATACGGAAGAAAGTTGTTTAATATTAAATTTTCTTTAATAATATATATTATTTTACTATCATGGCTGATAAATATTCAGGACGCAGTCATTATAAAAATTTTTAATTTGTGGCGACGTTTCAACCCAAACATGTGAGTCATCACCAGAGCTGAAAATTTTAAATTACAACCAGAGATATAATTATGCTATGTATTGAACATAGCAAATAAGTTTTAAAAATTGTTATGGGCCTCGGAAGTTGAATGAAATCGACTTCTGACATCAGAAACAACGTCAAGAGGGAGAGTACGTAGATAAGGAGCTACCTATACCTGGACCCTGGGGAAGGCTTAGAGTAAAAAATGATAACGGGCTAAGTAACTGGTTCCTTTTAGGGTGTTACCAGTTATTGTGAAGTAATAGGATGAAGTTAAGAACCTATGAAAACCATCCTTGCCTCACCCTCAATATTCATATAAAATCTACCGAGAAGCAAGAAAAGAGGTCTTACGATGATTTCCGGCCTTGAGGATAGGTCTTATGTTGAGTTCCGGCCTTGAGGATGGGTCTTATGTTTTCCTCCGGCTTGGGGACTGAAGCTTTGGCCCAACATAGACCAAGAAGATCCTAGCAGAGTTTTGGACCTGTCCTTGACAGATGACCTCGGATCTCTAGATGCAGCGAGGAAATATACTATCTACACCACTTTACATACCATAATAGCTAACTTGTAATTCCCAACCATAATGTTATAATATTTCATGGCAATAAATTCTCAAAACAGTCCATCTGAAATCATACCTTCACAGTTAATTATTAAATTCATTGAATCGTGTATTTAGTTTCTTGTATATATTATTTGTATATAATTCTTTATTAAACATAGTAATAAATTAAGTTGTTTAGTAAAAGTTATTTTAATTCTGCCACCTATATATATCATGATGATCACAGGTAATGTTGGTAATTATAAAGCACCAATTAATTAATTCTGAACCAATCAATATTTTATAGACCCAAAATTGATTAACTAATCTTTTATTAATAATTTTTATTAAACATTTCTGGGTAATTATCATCAATAATTATCCGCTGGCATCCCAAATAAAAATTAACTCCCCCAAAACGTAGCAATATTATACGACTGATAATGGTAAATAATAAACTATAGAATTGATGATACATGAATCTTAACTATTATTACAATACACAATATTAAAAATGAAATATGTGAAAAGTTATACAAACTAAATAATGTATATAATCCATTTATAAAAAATTGTAATATTTTCTCTTGCTAACCGTGGTTCGAGCACTGAAGGCTTTCTGACACATTTTGGTAGGTAAATGAAAGGGTCGGGTGAGGAATTTTCAGTTGTTCTTTTTTAGATAGCAAAAGGTAGGTAAATATAATCAGAGAGAGGGAGGGAGGTAAGATTTCTTTTAGAAGAATGTAAATAATTTGCTGACTAAATATTTAAGATGTGTTCAAGATTTGCATTGTTTCTTATGGTTACACAATTGTGACTATTGGCTATTAATGAAATGAACATAAGCAAGAGGTGCCAATCAATATAAATATAGTATAGTTTGATTGAAGGTATACAATGTTTAGCCAAATAATATGTATAATAAGACAATTGTAATGAATTGAAATGATACGTAGGACAATATTTTAAAAATAACAATATTAATCATAATAGAAGTATGCATTATATTAAGGATTACATAGTTTCAATAGTATAAGTATAAACATATCTGTGCCTGTTTACAATATATATATATATATATATATATATATATATATATATATATATATATATATATATAGAGAGAGAGAGAGAGAGAGAGAGAGAACAGGATCGTTGTATAGATTTCTTAATTTACTGCTATTTTTGAAAAACTATTTGTACATGGGAGAATTTGGAAGTTAAAGCTTTTTTGAGATAGGACTGGGACGTATGGAATGGATCTTTATTGGCGAATCGTGAGGGGAGATTGAGAGCAGTTTATGGGAGATTGGTGAATATGAGGTTTGGATTGATTTTTTATTAGGTTTTTTTTAATGTGATCAGAAAAGGCGTTGGATTTCAGGATCTTGTGTAGTTTGGTAAGGTTAATGTCGTGGAATTGGGGATCAGTTAATGTTAGACTACGGCGTATCCGGTTTTTAGCTACACTGATTTTTTGGTGGTAAGAATGGGGAAAAAAATCGTTTGGAGACGGCCGGAGTAGGTAGGTTTGGTGTAACAACTAGTGGATAAGGTTTTATCATTATTTCTGGATATGAAGAGGTCAAGAAACGGGAGGGAATTATTTGATTCTATTTCAATGGTAAAACAGAGTCAAGGGTAGTATGAGTTGAATGAAGAAAGTATGTTTGGAATAGAGTGGAGATTGAGGATTAATAAAAGGTCGTCAACATATTTTTTAATGAAAAAATTATTTGGAAATTTTGGTGGTATCGAATCAATTCAGTTGTTTAGGACAATACTGGAGAGATCTGGTGCAAGGCAATTACCCATCACCAAGCCGGAAGTTTGATGAAAAAATTTGTATTGAACAGATAGGTAGCCGTAGTTACAACATAGAGAGGGGGGCTGAAGGAATGAGGATTGATTGAGGGAAGTGTGTGGTTCTATGGTAGACCAATTTTCTTCAATTATTTGGTCCCTCACGGTCTGTGGGGGTATTGGTGAAGACAGTTTCTGTATCAAGAGAGGCTAAGATGAAGTGTGGTGGTATGTTCAGGGATTTTAGTTGAACTAATAGGTCTCCATATTCCTGACAACTTTATCCTTGTTTCCCTAGACGCCGAAAGCCTATTTACCCACATCTCAATAGACAAAGCCCTCCACATTGTACAGAAAAACTGGATATCGAACCTCACACCACCCTTAACCTCTCCTCATATCTTGAATCCCTTGAGCTTCGTTGCAGATCCGGACACCTCACCTTCCAAGGAAAATTCTTTAATCAGATTTCAGGCCTAGCCATGAAAAATTCTTTAGCACCAGATATTTCCAATATGGTTCTCAATGACCTTCTAGTCTCTGTTATCCCTTCTTTTCATCAAGACATCATTTTCATCAAAAAATATGTCGATGACCTCCTTGTTCTTAACCCTGACAGCACCCTCAAATTCTTTCCCCATTCAACTCTTACCAACCCCGTCTCCGTTTCACTATAGAGAAAGAAGTCAACAATTCACTCCCCTTCTTAGACCTCCTAATAATAAAAACACTGATAGCTATGTTTCTACGGATTGGTAAACTAAACCCACATACTCAGGCAGTCTACTAAACTTTTATTCTCAACACCCATATCAGCAAAAAATCAATACCGCCAGAAACCTTATTCACCGATCCCTCTCTTTATCTGATTCACAATATCACCAAGCCAACACTCAGCGTGTCAAAAATATAATCCTTGCCAATAATTTCCCTCTCAACACCATACTGAAACTTTTAAACTGCTATACAACCAAAAAGAGTACAACATCTCCTTCTCCCAACTCCCCACAATCACCTACCACTCCTTTCATATATAAATCTCTTCCCTATATTCCTGTTCTCTCAGATAATATACACAAATTCCTTAAATCGACTATAACCAACTTACGTCTTGGCGTTAAGTCCCATAACAAACTTTCTTTCCTTTTCATCAACTTGAAGGATCCCATACTTTTACAACACCGATCTAATGTAGTTTACCGGATACCTTACTCTACTCCTAATTGTAATAGCCCCTATATTGATAAAATCAAAAACCATCTTAAAACCCACATTTCCCAACATAAAACATCCAAAACTCCCCGGAACCCTTCCGCCTCCAAACTATCAGAACATGCCTTAATCCTCAACCATTCATTTGATTTTGAAAAACCTCTATTCTTGCCACGGTCACTAACCACGAAAAAAGACTCATTTCCGAATCCATCCACATTCACATGGAACAGAATCCTGTTAATCATAAAATAGATAAAAACTACATTTCTTTGATGTATAGACACATTTTCAATCTAATAAGTGAAAAATAACTTATATATTACATCTTATTATATTTATCTACTTTTAATTTTTGTTGATTAAATCAATTCATTATTCTAAGTATTTCCGCTTTGTATGATCTCTCTTTTATTTTATATCTACATTCTACATCCGTATGATCATCCGTTTTCACTTTGTATTCATTTTGCAATGTATGGTCTTTTATTTCTATATTTATATTTTACTTCTATGTACGTTTTACTTCTTTCTACTTCGTCCAGTACTTTGTTACTACTTTTTACCTCGTTCAGACCACAGCTGACTTGCTAATTACTTCGAACAAATCTTTCTTGCTGATAAAATAGTCTTCACCATAATAAACCTGCATCGTCCCCTTAATATCATCCAAACTGCTCCAACATTTGACCCCCTTTTAGCACCATCTTCAAATATTCTGTTCATCTATCAACTACTATATATTCGTTTAGCCATATAAGTGGTACTGATCCTTGTTCTCTTTTCCGAGGTTTTAGCATTTCCTTTCTTGTTTGATTAATGAATTTTTCCAATGTTTGGGTTCAATTTCGCGTTTTCGTTCATTTTGAGACCAAATACTAACGTTCAGTTCCGGTTACCTAGAAGAACTTATAGCTTCGCCCTTTCCATCTTTCATTGTGTAGAGAGATTAATGCATTCAATATTAAACTTTCGTGGTTTTTGTATGATATGATTCAACTTCCGAACAAAATTAAGGAAATAAAAATTAATTTTTTTATTGGTGATATATGAGTTTTACTGAACAATCAGTCAACTATTCATTATATGTAGTTCAGATTAGGTACATATTATTTTAGTTTACAAAACAGGTATTAATATGACTCATTTCCGGAGAAGTATATACAATTTAAATACAATTACCTTTAAGAATCAGTAAATATACAAAGCAAAGTGTTAAATTGCAAATGTTAGATAAAAAATTCAAGATATTCAGTATTTTTGAATTAAATTTTATTATTATAATTATATCATTATTACAATAGAGGCCTTCTTAAATGACTTTTATATAGAATAAAGTAAATTATTTTATTTATTTATTTATTTTATTTTATGCAATTTGCACCTGCGCAGCTGCGCATCTAGCAAATTTGTTGTATTTTTATTGTCTTGGTGTAATTACTTAATTTTTTTTTTTTTATTGATGTAGTAGGTCTCTTGGCCATTTTCTTCTTAATCTTCGTTGCTCAGGTAACAGGGAGCAGGAGATAGAAAGAACCAGAGGATTAGAGTGATTTTGGGTTGAAGAATGAAATGTAGTGTATTTGTCGTGGATGTAGGATTTTACTGTTGGGGTGTTTAAGTCGTTATGTATAGTAGTGTTTGAAATGTACCAAGGTGCGTTAACAATTTTTCGTAAAATTTTTGATTGTGCTGTTTGTATTTTGTTTATGTGTGTTTGTTTTGCTGAACCCCAAAGTTCTGCTCCATATGTCCATATTGGTCTCAGTAAGGTGTTGTAGATAAGTCGCTTGTTTCGTAAGTTAAGTGAAGATCTGTAGTCCAGAAGATGTGAAAGTTGGCTATATCGTCTGGTAAGTTCTTGTCTTTTTAATTTCGTATGTATGTTCCAAGTAAGTCTTTTGTCTAAGTAGAGTCCAAGGTACCGTACATAGTTCTTTGAAGGCACTGGATTATTGGCAATCGTTATGGGTGGACATGAGGCTTTCCTAAGAGAGAAACTAATGTGAGTGGATTTTGTACTATTAATTTTGATTCTCCAGTTTTCAAACCACTTTTCAAGATCATGAAGATGGTTTTGTAGGGCAATTGATGCGATAGTAGGATTTTTGTGTGAAGTTAGAATAGCAGTGTCGTCAGCGAAGCAATAAATGGTGGTTTTAGGGTGCTCAGGGATATCAGAAGTGTATATAGAATAGAGGATTGGGCTTAAGACGCTACCTTGTGGTACGCCTTTGTGTTGGGGAAAGAAGGAAGATACAGAAGAGTACGGAAGTACAGAAAATCTATTAAGAAAGTAGGATTGAAGAATTAAAAAATAAGTGGAAGGTAAGTGCGGTTTTAGTTTCCATAATAGGCCCTTGTGCCAGACACTATCAAATGCTTTCTCTATGTCGAGAAAGACGGCAGAGCAATATTCCTTTTTTTCAAAAGTCATAGAGATAGCATCTACTATCCGATGGCACTGTTGCACATAGTTTGCCCAATTTCAAATAGTTTGCCCATTATTGGAAGAAGTGCTATAGGACGATAGGATGAAGGAGAAGTGGTAGGTTTTGAAGGTTTGGCAATCATTTTGATTGTGGATAGTTTCCAAAGGAGGGGAAAATAGATAGTGCGTAAAATGGAGTTATAGATGTGTGTAAGAAACAAAACAGCTTTTCGAGGTAGGTGTCGAAGAATGAAGGGAGTGGTTAGATCATAGCCAGGAGCTTTTTTGTTTGGTAGTCTGTTGATTTCTTTGTAAATTTCTTTTGGATGAAATGCCGGTGGGGGTAGTGATAAGGGTAGTGGTGTTGTCAATTGTTCTTCTATTGCGTCAGTAAAATTATTGTCCTGTATTGTGTTTGTCCCAAATACTTGTGCAAGATATTTAGCGAATTCATTGGCTTTTTCTTCGCTTGTTATTGCCCAAGTGTTGTCTGTACGTCGGAGTGTGTATTGAAGGTCTTTTTTCTTTAGTATACGTCTTGTTGTTGTCCATATTGATCCATTTCTACTGTTTATTGTGTCTATGTAGTCTTTATAGCTGTCATTTTTAAATTTTAATAGTTTTTCGTGAAGTTTTCTAGTTAGTTTGTTGAGTTCTGTTTTGTACGATGGATATCTAGTTCTTTGCCATAGGGCTCTAATCCTACGTTTTTCTTTTATTAGATTATGTATTGGCTGAGGTAGGTAAGAAGCAGGTTTAGTGTATGTCTTTGGTGGTCTCGTTGAATGCCAAATAGCCTCTTGTATACCTTTTGTTAGGTCGTTGACTGCATTGTCGAGGTCGTCAGCTGTACTAATTAAAGTGTTTAACGTAATTTTGTTGCTCAAAAAATGTTTAAAGTCGTCCCAGTTTATGTAACCGTTAATTAATGTCGGGGGTTTGGGTTTAACGAAAGGGTTGTTCGAAAGTTCAAGTAAAATTGGGCTATGATCAGATGAAAGGTCAAGGAGAGAGGAAACGTTGGAATGTGCATGTGGTAAGGAGCTTGTGACAAAGAAATCAAGAAGATCGGGAGACTTTGATAGTGAAGTAGGCCAGTAAGTAGGTTGAGATGGCGAAATTACAGAAAATTTCAAATCTTCGATACATTTTTGTAGTCTTTTTCCACGAGTATTGGACACTCTAGATCCCCACCTTGTGTTTTAGCGTTAAAATCTCCTCCTACAATGAATGATTTTCCCATTGTCGAGAAAATAGCCTTTAATTCATTCGTGGATATAACTTTATTGGGAGCTATATAGACTGAGGCAATCGTGAGTTGGAATTTTGGGGAGTTTAGAGAAATATTGGTGTATTGTAGGGAATTCGTAGAAGCAGCAGGAAGAATATGGTGATTTAAGGATTTTTCCACAATAATTGCAGTTCCTCCATGTGCTGTGTGGTCTGGATGGTCAGTTCTGTAAGTTTCGTAATCTTGTAGCTTAAATGTTTGTTTGTCTGTTAAATGAGTTTCAGTAATCAGAGCTATGTTTATGTCATGTTCTTTTAAACAAATTTCCAGTTCATTTTTTCGTTGGAGCAGACCATTGGAGTTCCATAGGAATATTTTTAGAGAAGGTGATTTCGAATTAGTCATTGGAAGGATTAGAAATGAAAGTAGAAACTAGTTTAGTTAGAAGTTCTAAAATAGGGGATAAAAGGGATTTAAGTTCAGTTAGAAGATGTTCCATAGAAGATTTTATAGCTGAAGAAAAATCAAAAGTTGAAGTAGAAGGTTGGATAGAAACTGTAGAAGGATATCTCCCTGTTACCTTAGCACAGGAGACCCCTGCCACGGTAGATGGTTTATCACTACTCTGCGGTGTTAGATCTTTCTCTTCTAATTTTTGAACTGATTTAACGTGTTCTTCATTTTTTTCTATTGATATTAATTTGGCTGTTGAAGGATCCATTATATTTGGAGTCTGTGAAGAGAGGGGATCTATCTCTAAACCTGATCCAGAGGTTATATGGTTGACAAATTGTTTGTTTTTTAGATATATTAGTTTTTTGAATGTAACGCATCCTTTGTAATTGGCAGGATGAGCACCTTCGCAGTTAGCACAAGTGGCGGGCGTTTCTCTAGGTTTTGTACAGTTTGCTGTGAGGTGTGGTCCAGCGCACTTAACACATTTGGCGGGAAGACTACAGTACCCTTTTGGATGGCCATAGGTTTGACATCTTTGACACTGTGGTGGTTCCTTTCTTAAGTATTGTTCTTCTACTTTTATTCTAGTATATAATAAAAATTCTAGATTAAAAATTTCTTGATTAGTTGGACTTTGTTCCAAATCTATAAAAAATATCGGTAGTGGTACTTTTGTTTTGGGATGTTTTGCGTTACTAATATTTTTTACACTGTATCCTAGTTCTTCGAGTTCGAATTTGATATCTTCAATTTCTGTAGTGTGATGAAGATTTCGAATGACAACACGAAATGGTTTTTCATTCTGTAATTGATATGTGTAGAATGTTGCATTTTGTGCTTTTAATAGTTTTATTATTTTTCGATAATCATCTGGAGTAGATGGAAATATTTTTGTCTCATTTGTGTTAGAAAGACAATAAAACCCGCGAGGTCCGACTTCTGTTGATAAATTTTGACATAATTCTTTGAAGTTTTTAACTGATTTTAAATTTATAGAGGGGGGTTTAGGAATATTGATGGTTCACAATTTGTCCTGAGTGTTAGACGACATAGGAACGGGTTGAGGTGCGATTTCTTTGGGTGAAGTAGCATTTGTTTGTTAAAGTAATTCGTTGGATGGGATAACATTTGTTGTTTTTGTGATAGACGATACGTTAGATTTCTGGTTAGTCTCTCTACTACGAGTAGACGCTTCTGTTTTGTCCTGCTTAGAAAGGTTTATGAAGGCAGGAGTTCGTTTTCTGTTAGTTACAACTTTAGGTTTTTGAGTTTTTGTCATCCTGCAAGTCTAAATGTGACTTGCTATTTGAGGGATGAACTTTTTTATACCAATTGGTTAGTTCTTTTCTTACTAACCTGATAAAAAATGACTAAACTTCTTTTTTTTGAAGAGGGGGTATTTCTTTCCGGATCAACTTTTTAAAGCTGTTCTTTTTGTTTTCCAGTACTTCTTGCTTTCAATATTTTCGTCTAGAAGTAAATCGATATCGAGTTATTTCAATTTTAATATAGATTGAATTTTTAAAGTTATTTACTTTTTCAATCGATCATATGATTCTAAGTAAATTAAATTAAAAAAAATGTTATAAATATTTTTGCACAATTAAGTTATTGCATTAATATTTGTTCGCTAGTTGTTACTAGTTGTTAATACAATCAATATAATGTAACATAAAAGTTATTATAGCACTATAACTAAGCAATTTATGAGTACTGAATGGTGTGGTAGAGGCCTGTAGGCATCTACGCCAGTACCGCTTTTGTCATTTTCTACGGAATTGCTTCAAATATTTTAAAAAGTAATCAGTGTTTCAGAAAGAAAAATACATTCTCCAGATGTGTTATTTCAGCTCATTTTGCGTTATTGTTGATTTTCAACTTGAAAATTTTTTTGTTTAAAAAATTGAATTTACTGGTGTATTTCATTGCCTCAGCCAATTATTTTTTAATATTTTTTCATGTTCTCTTATTGTCTGACTATCCAGCTTTAATAAAAGACTAACTATGACGAAATTAAGCCAAATGCTGATTCTCAGTGATCAAAAACTAACTAAAGTCAAAGTCATCAGTCCGCCATGTTTTGACGCCATTTTGGGGCAGTTCGTTCTCTTTTTTTTTTGTAGGAACATTGGCTTTTTTTTTAATAAATAGTTACAAGGATCACAACGATATGCAATTTATAGGGATGTGGAGGGGAGGGGAGGGAAGGGTGCACGGTAAGGGGGTCTGGCCCACCGTGTATAGAGTTGAGCCGAGAACTGGCGGTACTAGGGTAACACCGCTCAACTGCGCACCGCGTCTGGTGGACAACCTTTCATTTAAAACCTTTGATCGGTTTTGGAAGCTGACTCAGATACGCTCAGTTCAGATGCGCTTTCGGTGGCCGATCCATCCTATAGCTTAATAAACGTGTCGATCTACCGTCTAGGAATTGACCTGTATAAAACATTTTACCGATAAAAGAGGGACATACCAATATTTTATCATTTCATTATTATCCGTCCTGGTCCATACGATAGTGGTTGAAAAAGTATTCTTATTGCTGAGTAAAAATGTTAGTCAATCGTTGGAAATCGACCTATATACAAATTTTAGCTGATATTGATATTACAAAGACCGGTATAGCCAATCGACCTCTTTTTTACTTTCCTTCAAGGTTCCTACTGTTTAATTTGGAATATCCTCCTTATAGTCGAATTAACTATCAAGCAATCATCTAGAGATCAACTTGTATGAAAATCTTAATCGATAAAATAGCGATAGACCGATATATCGGCATTTTGTTCTTATCCCTCATGGTCAGTACAGGGTCGAATATGAAATTCTTCTTACTCTAGGGACGACTTATATCTACGTGAGTTTGAGCTGATACCGATATTCCAAAGACTGATATATCAGTCTGATGGCATTATTTTATCAAGGTTTGTAAATTTTCACTTGGAATATTCTTCTTATTGCTACTAATTGAGTCACTCAATTCTCCAGGGATCGACGGTTATAGAAATCTGAGCTGATACCAATATTTCAAAGAGCAATATATAGGCGTGCCAAATTTATTTTATAGAGATTAGAAAAGTTTCACATGGTGTATTCTACTGATTGCTGAAAGGACGTTTCAATCAATCGTATAAGGATCGACCTGTATAAAAATTGAATTTATATCAAGGTTTCACTAGTAATATTCTGCTTATTCCTGAATGGAGGTTTTAATCAATCGTTTAGAGATCGAAGGGTATAAAAATCTGAGCTGATGCCGATATTCCAAATGATACCCATGAGACGATACCTATATTCCAAAGGCCTAAGTATTCCAAAGATACCTATTTGTACAAAGATAGTTCCGAATTCTCTCATTACGGTGAGTGGTGAGGGCAGATCAGAAGATCTAAAAGATAAGATTTAATCCGTGCCACCTCACGGTACACTCATCCCATTCCAGCACGGAGGCAAGACTACCAGACTTGAGGGCCCTCAGGTAACCATAGGATGTCTGTACCAACTTAAAAATGGTAAGCTGTTTTTGTACAATTCGTATAACCTACTAATTCACTGAAATATGGTCTATTGCATAAATAAGTAGAATATTGCCCATAATTTGAATCTTACCTATTAAGAACTCATGAGAGTTATTTGCCTTGCCTTAATTAAAATTTGGAATGTTGCCTAAACAATACTGATACATTCCAAAGACCGGTATGTATCGATCTTTCGGATTTGTTTTACAGAGATTAGAAAAGTTTTACTTGTAATATTCACCTCTCTTATCAGGTCACGTTAGCTGTAGCTATTATAGCTGCCAACGTTAACTTTCGGAATTTTGGTCCAAAAGAATTTTGCAAATGAAATTTACCTAATTTTACTGGACTACAAGATTAAAGAAACGTTAAACCTGTTTGAAAGCCGTAGGGATGAAAGCAACAAATTAAATACTGATTGCATTTAATAGATGAAAAGCGGATTCAGAATTTTATTTTTCGTTTATATAAACAAAGCGTTGTTACCCAGGGAAAAAAACAAATAAATTATATAAAATGATGTTTAAGTGGTCCTTGAAGGTCTTTTCAACAAATTTCCTACAAAATCGTTTCGTTAAAAAAAAAAGGTTTTATTTATAATTTAGAGGTAGAATATATTTAAAAAAATTAATTTCATAGTTTAACATAACTCGTTGTTTTTATTATACTGAATTATATCATCAATGTGTATCTCTGAAAATAAGGCGAGTTAATCAATTTTCCTTATAATGATGTCTACCAGGTTGTTATTGCCAGAATTTTACTAATATTTTTCCTCATTAGCAGCCTTTTTTTTCAGACTAAAAAAAAACAGCCAGTTTATATAGGTGAAGGCTTATCAATTTTTAATGGGCTCAAGACTTGTTTTCAATCATCTTTTTATACCGTAGTAGCGTACTTCGTTCTATGTATTTCGACATTTTTTTTCGATGACATTTAAAAGATTTAAAAAAAAAATCATGTTTACCAGTGATTTGTACAGGTTCATATCATATTCACTCACTTTCCCTAAGTTTGTTGGCATGCATACCTTTGATTTTGGAAGTAAATTCAATTTAATAAGCTATATCATGTTAACTATTTACCTTTTGTCAGTATTTATCACGCAATATTATGCTTTCAAATTGTTTGTATTCGGTACAAATTATACATGGAATTTTTCTAAATATATGGATATTGCAGAACTGTCTCTGACATTAGCTACGTTAATTCTTAGTTTGATGTCGTTTTTTAAGAAAAAGTCGTTGATTAAAAATGCTTTTAACAGTATTTCTTACGTAGATAGACGGCTTCATATAGGAAAAAATATGATCAAATATAACTGCTATCATGGACCTTTAAATAATATTTTACGAATGTTTATTCTCCTTATCAAGTTCATGGAGCGTAAGGTTATAACGTTAGAAACGCTTTATAGAAGACATCAACTGTACATGTTATTAGCCATTGATTTGCCTTTACTTGCTGTTCACTTCATAAATACTACATTTTTGACAGGCCTCAGAGCCTACAGCAAGCATTTTTCAAATCTAAAGCATCTTGTTAATAGATTGCACAAGATAGATGATGGCAGCTGTAAGGCTCAAATGGATCATGTTCTTTTCATTTATGTAAAACTATTTAATTCAGCCTTTGATCTTAATAAAGCCTATTCCAATATATTATTTTTTACTATAACTTGTGCATACCTTGTTATTATCAAACACATCTATTTTATGTGTTATATGTGTTTACAATTTGATAATACAAATCTCTATAAACACCATAATTTAATAATTAGCCCTTTGTATATCATACTCTGGTCTTTGGAATTACATCAAATTTCTGCATTTTGTGCGTGCATTAAAAAACAGGCAAGTAAAATAATGACATATTGGATTCATCATAGTAGCTTTCCTCTTGAAAGTAATTTTTTTATTTTTAGAGCTTGGAATTCAATGAAGAACTTATCAGACTGGCAAATAATGAGTCACGGGGGCTATCCAGGCATGTAAGGATAGAAATACAAAAATAAATGTATCATATATATTTATTCCCATGAACAAATCTTTCATGAACCATATAAATTACAACTTAATTGTTTTTAATTTCAGGAATATATATCATCCTTTAGAGTTTTTATGCTTTATTCTCAATAATGACCAACGTTTCGGGCTCACTCTTGTCCTTTTTCTACAAGATAACATTATATTACATTGTTTTTTTTTTTATACATTTACATTATTATTCTTAAATATTAAATTAATATATCAATTACCATCACAATATCAACAATTATATAAGACTGTGATTCCATCCATGGATGTCAAAATTCAATAATTAAATACCACTGTGGTTGCTATAGAATTGATTTGTGTTAACACACTTTAGATGAAGGTTCGATTGGTCACTGGAACCACGCAGTCCGGAAGTCAATAAGCATATTTACTTTCACTTACGTATATATGTAGCTGTTTTTTTTTCATAAAAATAACGATAATTACTTTGGAAAAAAAAGAAAGAAACTAAATACCTGTGTGAAATGGTGTTCAAGTGATTTCTAAAGCCCTTTTAAATGTAATTACACAAACAATATTAATTTAAGAGATACTTTTAAAATATTTTTTTCGATAAAAGATGGCTATATTTTACCATTGGGGGGGGGGGGAGGGAGGCTTCAGCCCGAAAGCCCTCCCCCGTAGATCCTCCCGTGATATGTAGTATATTGTAAGGTGAAGTATTGCGATCGTGAAAATTTTTGAATCTGAGTTTTCAACGGAAATACACGTTTTTGGGCACCCTGAGTCCAAATAACCAAAGCCCGAAAAGACCCTTTTTGGACCATGTGTGTGTATATGTTAGCAGTCTTGCTCAAAAACGAAAAGTCGTACGAAACTGATATTACGTATTTAAGATAGGTATATGTATTAGATGTGACAGTGAATTAAAATCGGCTAACCGGAAGTACCATTTTATATTGACGCTGAAACACATTTTTACAAATTTCTCAAAAACGGTTCTAACGATTTTGACTAAACTCGGTGTATCATTGTATGATTAAATGGTCTTTAATATCAATCGGGTCTTATCCCGATCGATGTCACTATAGGGTATATGTCACTTACATGTCACTTAAATGCCTAAAGTTAATATACGTCTTCCTCTAAAGTATCTTTCGTCTGGTTTATTTAAAAAAAAATAATCATCTCAGATTATTCAGAGTTACAAAAAAATGCTAGATATAACTTTTGCAAGAATCCGATAATATAATAAAGAAGAAAAAAATAAAAATGCTTATCCAGGTCGAAAATGAATCTCCGGAAATACTAGTCAGAAGGTATACGTATAATATATCGTTGGAAAACGGAGAATTTTAGAAAAAACAATATCTAATAAAGTTGTAGAAGATAACGAAGAGTGGTAAAAAAATTATAAATAATAATTTTTGAAAACTAATAATATTTAACGTAAATCACATGTTTTCAAGGAAATTAAATAAAATTTACTAACTAAATGTAAACTTTTAAAATATTTTTAAGTTTGAAAAAAAGTATTTAAAATTCACCTATTCAAGGCAATGATATTGTTAAAAAAATTATTTCATTGTACTTGTGTGAAAGAAGAAGTAAAATATAAAACCATTTCATGGATGTATAAAGCATATAATTATATCCTTAAATACATTTACTGTAGTTTAATAATTCTAGATCAGATATTATATTTAAATAATTAAGTATCTATCGTATTCCGAAAAATCATTATGAAAATCAAATAAAAATCTTTTAGAAAATCAAATTAGTGAATAGTTTGATGAAATTTCTTTTTGTGATATTCCAACTTACAATTAGTGACAACTTTTGACCTATCTATGACAGACAATGCAAATATCTTAATCCCGTTTTAGTAAACTTTGCAATGGAAAATAACAGTTTAATAACTGTGAATAATTGAATAAAAAATAATAACTTATCCAGGTCGAAACTGAATTTCCGGAAATACTCGTTAGAAGATATACGTAAAATATATCTTAGGAAACCGGAGAATTTTGGAAAAAATAATATCAAATAAATGGAGTTGTAGAATGCAACGGAGAGTGATGAAAAAATTATAAAGGGGACCCTACACGGTCAATCGGAATTGCACTAATGACGTTCCGAATCGTCGTGTAAGGTAGTGAATGAAGTACTGATGGTGTTGCGCTGCGGATTTCCGAACATCCGGAAATCAAAGGTTCATTCACGAGAAGTGATAGGTTAGGTTAGGTTTTCTATGAGACTAACCTTACTACTAGATAGGTTAGTTTACCTAAGTCTCGTTATTAAGTAAATAATTTCATAAAAGTAAATATTATTATTAACTATAAGTCTATGTTATTATTAACCATTTTCAACTATTTTTTCTTTAAAAAGTCAAGTAGGCAATACATTGGAGAGCAAAAAAAGTGGAAACTGCACATAAGTAATGATCAGTAATGATTAAACGTGTAAGGGTCTTCATAATCAAAGCGATAGCGGGCAATCTTGGAACTTCTTGTGACGTTCATTCATGAATTACCGTGTAGGGTCTCCTTAAATAATAATTTAAGAAAACTAACATTATTTAACGCAAAACACATGTTTCCAAGGAAATTAAATGAAATTTTCTTACTTAATACGTATATACATAGTTGGCGCAACAATCCGTTAACGGGTCTAGGCTTCCTCCAAAAGTCCCCACCAGTTGGTCCTGTTTGTTGCTGCAGCTTTTCAGTTCCTTGCGCCGAGGAGATTGTGTGCGTCAGCTGTGACGGAGTCAGCCCACCTGACGAATAAGAACCGGACGAATCAGAGTCTTACATAGGCCAATTTTGGTCTTGTTGGAGAGGATTCTGGTCTTGAAGTACTTTGCAAGCCCAAAATAGCTTCGATGGGCTACATCAATTCTCCGGTTGATCTCCTGGGATATGTCGTTTTGGGTGTTTATTTCTGAACCCAGGTACACGAAACTTCGCACCCTCTCAAATCTGTATGGTCCAACTTCGAAGAAACCTGTCTCTTCCTCGAATGGTCCTATTTTTAAATACTTTGTCTTGGCATCGTTGGTGACCAAGCCATGAATTTTCGCTTCTTGATATAGAGCCAAGAATGCTTCTCTGAGGGACACTCCGATCAAGTAGCTATGTCGAAGTCAGATGCGTGCCCTAATAACTGGACCGTACTATTTAATAGGGTGCCTCGTGTTTGGATTCCCCATCTACGCACTGCTCGCTCCACCACCAAATTAAAGAGAAGGCATGCAAGAAAATCTCCCTGTTTCACACCGCAGTTTGTGGCAATAGGTTCAGAGAGGTCAGATCCGATAAGAACTACGCTGTTCGACCCCAACATGGTCATCCTCACCAGACGAATCAGCTTCCTGGGTATGTCCATTTCTTCTAGCGCCTGGTAGAGCTCGGGTCGAGTTACGCTATCGTATGCAGACTTGGAATCCAGAAAGAGCTGGTGCGTAACCATTCTTTATTCCTTGGATTTTTCCAGAATCATTCTCAGTGAGAATTTCTGGCCTGTGGTTGATCTACCCCTTCTGAATCCCGCCTGGCGATTGCCTATCTCCCTTTCAACATGGGGGGGGGTGAATCTCTCGATGAGGATGTTGCACCTTGTAGGCACTCGAAAGGAGGACTATACCCCTGTAGTTGTCACACTCCGTTTGGCTGCCCTTGTGGAGAAGCTTACAAATAACTTCTTGTCTCCAAACTTGAGGCATTCTTTCTTCTTTCCATATTGTAAGGATGAGGTTGTGGAGTTCCTTGATAAGTCCCTCGCCACCGTAGCGAATCATCTCCGCCTGTATGCCTTCTAGACCCGGAGCTTTGTTATCCTTCAGCTTTATAACGGCCGCCTCGAGTTCTTCCTCGTCTGGTGGTTCTGCATCGTTTGAAGGTCTTCCATTTTTGTGATGATGAGGGCTTCTTCTTCTGATGAAGGACTTTTCCAAAGTATTGTCTCCATCTCTCCAGGATTTCTCCATTTTCCGTCAAGAGATTTCCATCTGTATCCTTACAGAAGGTGACCTTCGGTTTAAAAACCGACCTCCCTTTATTCACCTTCTGAAAGAATAACCTACTTTCATGGAGAGTTCTGTGGGTCTCAACGTCCTTTTTTTCTCCCATATTCTTTTCTTTATGCGGCGGGTCTTCTTTTCTTCCCTCCTCCTGTTTCTATACTCCGCTTGTGATTGTCGCGTGTAACACTGGATCATATTATATACCTCGTTCTTCCGGCTTGTGAGTTCTAGGTATTCATCATCGAACCACTGTGTCCTGTCATTCCTTGTTTGAGATCCGAGCGTCTCCTTCGCTGTATCTTTGAGAACAACTATTTCTACCTACTGGTCATCCAATGTTTTTCTTAATGTCTCTCTTTTAGCCCTTCCTCTAGTTTTACTTCCAAGTGCTGCCGGTATTGTGCACTGTTCCGTGTTCTTTAGTTTGGAGACGTCATATTTCTGTTCTGTCGGACCAGCTGCTACACGTATTTTCATTGTATTCGGATCCTGGCGATCCTCAAGAAATGATCCGAGTCAACGTTTGCGCCCCTATATACTCTAACTCCAATAAGGTTAGATCTGTGGCGTGAGCTAATCATAATATGGTCTATTTGATCAGTGACTGTCCCAATTGGTGATCTCCAACTGGCTTTATGAATGTTCTTGCCCGAAAACAATGTGCTGCCAATGACTAGACCCTGTGCTGCAGCAAAGTCTATGAGCCTTTGACCATTCTCATTCGTGCTCTCATGTATACTAAAGGCTCCCGCTGTTGGACGATAAATAGTTTCTTGACCAATTTGGGCATTAATATCACCAAGAATGATCTTGTTATCATTTTTGTGGCAGTTCCTGAAAATGCTTGCCAATATTTCGTAGAAGATATCCTAATCCTCGTCTGATGAAACTTCAGTTGGTGCGTGGCAGTTGATAATAGAGATATTGAAGAATTTTCCCCTGATGCGCACATACCAAAGTCGTGGGGAGATAGGCTTGAACTTAAGGACGAGCTGGCGTGCCCTTCCTCTAACTACAAATTCCGTGCCAAAGACGTGTTTGCTTCCATGACAACTATAATATACAGTGTGGAATCTCTTTTCTAGCGAGCCACATCTGAGCCAACGGATCTTCTGGAATGCTGCAATGTCCACGCGGTATTCGTCAAGTTCTGCGAGGAGCGCCCGAAGGGCTCGTGATCTATGTAATGATAAAATGTTCCAATAGGCTATTCTTAGGTCATTATGGCGTTTTCTGGGTCTATTCCTTAAAATCAGCCCGGCTTCTGTACTTTGTAGAGGTAATTTTCCTTGTAATATAATTTGATGAATTTTCCCTTTTTGTGATATCTCAACACTATCCACTTAGTGTAATTACAAATAATTAGTGTGACACCTTTTGACCTATCTATGGCAGGCGATGAAAATCTGCTGATTTCATTTTAGTTAACTTTACATTGGAAAATAATAGTTTGATAACTTATAATCCCACAATCCATAATCATTCATAAGCATCCTTGAGCCTTTCAGTTGACAGAATGACTAACTCCAATTTCAACATTCTTTATTATTAATTTTAGTGATAAAATTTGTACCTTTATTCACAGTTCTATATTTAAACACTGCAATCACCTACTTTGGAATTAACTTACTCACTGTCTGTATAGGTATAACTTCTCCAACAAGAAATATCACAGAAATTATTTTACTGAAAAATGTTGAAATTAGAGTTAGTCATTCTGTCATTTGAAAGGTACACATAGCTCAGAAACTGAAGTTACGTAGTTTACGAAAACAGATAGAGTAACTAGATTTGTATTGTCTACTGTCGATAAAATTAACATAGCTTTTGTTATTTTAATGGTATTAATGGTTTGTTATCCGTAAGCTTAACTCCGTTCAAAATGGACTTCAAAACTTTTATAACAGCCCAATATTGCCAGAAAATAATGTCTATTCAAACAAGAGCGGTAAGTGAAAGTTGTGTATTGCGCGCACTAGATTTTTATTGTAACATTTGCTTGATCGAGGCCTAAGCAATAATAATTCCACAACTTTTAATCCACCATTACACAAGAAGAATGGAAATATTAAGTAGGGGTTTCTTAAGGCTTAAAATGATTAAAACAATAAACAGAAACCAATTTTTTTAAACTATAATAAATACCGAGAACACAACGAAGTTTAAAAAGCTTTTGGATCATAATACACTTCATCATATCCTATAATATTTCCATCAGTCTCACAGTGGGACAGTGATTATCTGGACATAAATTTTTCACCCAAATATTCCTATGGAATATGGAATATATGGAATTCCTACTCTATGGAATTTGTCGTACTGAATCGATTAGTAAAGTACATTTGGCTGTATGAGTAATGTGAAAGTTTTTTTTCTAATTCCTGTCTTTAGTTAAACCAATTTAAAATCAACCAAGTCTAAATAAAAAATGTCTACCAAGTAAGGTATAGCTTCTTCACCATTTTTGTTGGTTACACAATTACCTATATTTCATGGTCTGTAAATTTTTGTTTGAGAATAAAATTTTAAAAAAAATTGTTTTTGTTGGTGTTAACGAAACATTCGCCATCAGTCAGAACAAAACTAATTTAAAGAGGAATATGAGTAAAGTTTACAAATTACAAGCAAGGGCTATACTTAAAATTAATTTACCCTTCAACAATAACTTTTTTTTTTGTTTATTTAATGAAATTTACAACTGTATACAAATCCAACTAGTAAATATGCATACATTAGAAATAATGACATGAACAGACTTGAAGAGATACTACCCAGTGGTAGCATTCCCTAAATAATTCTAGATAAGAAGATCGCGAGGCCATCTCCTTTTCAGACGCCTAGGAGGATTATCAGAAATCGAGGAAGAAGCAAGGCTGGAAACAAGGGGATTTAGATGGGACTGGAGTTTATCATGAAAGGATAGATATATAAATCAGCGACATATTGTACATTAAGGTCTTTATGAATGGTTTTATTTGTGACAAAGTATGGAGCATTAAGGATTTTAAGGAAGATTTTGGATTGTAAGGATTGGATACGATAGCAATTCGATGGTTTTGTCAACAATAACTAGTTCCAAAATCTGTGAAATATATCCTCTTAATACTTTCGAGTTTTAGAGGAAAATCGATACCACAACGAATTGTTTGAATTTCAAGAGAAATAAACATTATCACAAATAAGACATTATACGAGTAATTATTATAATAATAAAATATATGTGTTTAACAATAAATCTGCGTTCTCGTGTTTGGTGACTTTCATGAATTGTATTTACAAAGAAACAAAGACTTAATTTATATATTTGAGATTAGCTTGATTTTTCTTGCAAATGACAGTGTGAGGTGTTAAGAGATTAAAGTGCATTTAGACTAGTCAAGGAAAAGTTATGTGGAAGAAGTTAATGGCATTCCGTAAAATCTAAACTAGATCATTCTGGACCGGGGTGATCGGGCGGGATGACGCATCTGCAAAAAAAAACCAGAAGTTATCATTACAAAATAATTACGAGTTCGGGTCCCAGTGCCAGGTTGGCTTTAACTCTGGCATTAATCCCCTGCCCACTTCGCTGGTCTAGGGAAACCCTTATATAGCGTAAAAGGTGGAGAAGGAGAGGACAAAAACAAATATTGAACCATCTAAGTTTCAACACTCCCAATCACTGAAAATTACACAAAATCTTCAGGTTTCATACTAGTCACATGGAATCGACAACTGACAGTTTAAAATCTCATAAAACTGTAGAATAAATTTAACCTACCTTTCCATATAGTCAATGTCTACCACATTTCACAGCCATTCTTAAGAGTTATTTATATTAATTTAATGGTAATTAGTGAAATTTGTACTCGGCAATATGTGCACTATTCTCCAAAAATTTGGGTCAAAGCTAATATGACGTTTTCAAATTACATGCGTGTCAAACCTAATAAGTTTGCAGATCCGAAAGCGTAATGGCGGACAAAGTAAAATTTTACCTATCAAAAATAAGATCAACTGACCCAAAAGTTACAACCTTAAGTCCATAATCTTACCGCAGCCGATTATGGAATGAACATGGACTACGCCAGGAAAATTAGATAAATATGAAATTCAATATTTTTTCTTTACAACTTTGTAGACCTAAAATTGAGTAATTTTATTATATCTTAACGTTCCATTAAGTACTCATCCTGTTAGAACACTTTTCACGTATCCATTTGTACGTCGTTTGTAACGTGGTCAGGTCATTCATTAGTTTCTTTTTCAGTGCTCCAGAAGTAATGGACATATATCTTAAAATTAGTATGTTTTCTTCGATTAAACCCCTTTCGGATTCTTAAAGCATAACGTAATTGTTTTATACTTCATACTTAATTTATTGGTATTAAAAAAAAAAAAGTTTATTTCATACACTTTCTATTTTTTATAACTTGCAACCCAAAGTCGTCACACTGGGATATACCGAACCTGCCACGGATACTGGTCATTGATGTTACGATCCATGAATGAAGAATGGTTTAATAGTAAATTTATACTTTTATTTAAGTTTTCAGTAAGCCTAAAATATATCTCACTTGTTTCAGAGAAAACTGGAAATTCACCTAACATTCAAGCCCATTTTGGAGTTCAGAGGAAACAAAATATTGCTATTAGATCACGGTTTAACTTGTTCGGTATGTTCCTAACAATTAATAACAGCTATTAACCAATTCAATAGATTTAGTTCTGATTCGCATATATTTACAGGTGATCACAACTGTAGCTACGTACATCGCAATATTAGTTCAATTCGCCTCGGATTGGCATTAAAAGACAGTATTCGGCGTATTTTTGTTTTTAGAATGCGTTTTACAATAGATTTGTAATAATACCATACACGTAGAAGTCTTGTCTGGCATAATGTTTGGTATTATATGATGTATATTCATTAATATATAGAACATAAACTGAAAATTATACATTTCGTAAGATACTTTAGATATGATAGTGTTTCAAACTTCTGGTTTCAAAAGAAAAGTTTTTAATTTTTTTTTTTTGGATGATGCTATGTTTACATAATGTGAACAGATTGGGACCCTCGGCTAGAAGCTGAAGTGGGATCCCCTTGTTGGGACATTTAAATCCCTGGAAACCACTTATACATACATACATACATACATACATATATATATATATATATATATATATATATATATATATATATATATTTAAATTTTAGAATTTAAATTTTAGAATTTAAATGAATGTTAAATGACATATGTATTATATTAGCACTTAATAAGAAGGAGTTCTAAAGATTTTGTGTTATTTTATTTCCTTTTCCTAGTGGCATTATGGTTTAAATGTTTCATGTCGTCACTGATTATAGTGGCATGCTCTTTAGTTCAGCAACCTTGTCATTAAAAGAGGATCTAGGTTGCCTCAAGTATTAGTAGGTTTCTTTTTGTTTTTGTATGGCATGTGACTAAGATACAAAATCGAAATTTTCAACTTCGGTGGACTCACGGATCCCTTTTGAATATCCCAAAAAACTGCAACGTTCTCACAACTTTATCGGTTTTCCCTATTTTCACCACGAACGGGCAACTATTAGACAAAAAGCGTTCCGTAAATTTTTAAAGTAGATCAAATGTACTACAATGTGAGACTAAAATAGGCTCGGTAAACCTAGGGACCTGCAGCTTTTCACAATATGACAAATTTTCAAAACTTGGAAGTTTTAAGGTCTAATATGAGTCAGTGAAATAAACAACTATTCAGTTTAATATTTTGAAGGAGAGTGGGGTAGGATGAGATTGGTGAGATATGGGGAAAACACTGTTCACAACTAGACGACTGAAATTTTAATAAAAAATTCATTTAACGAACATTGACATCAGGTGAATACAAAAAATGTTAATGAAGTGAATGAAAGTGTAAACGAACTGTAATTTAAAGGTGTTTCCTTCGCATCGAAGAATCTGGATCAAGCAAATCCTCCAATACACCTACTTCACTGCCATATTCATCATCCTGGACTTAATGAAATGGAATGAAAATATTTATTTGTTTAATATTCCAAGATTAAACCTTGTCGAGATGACCTAATGTAATATTATATTATTATATTTAATACAGCATTGAGTGGTGTCATCACAGAGGTGTATTGGAGGATTTGCTTGGTACTGGTCCTTCGAATTAGAGGAAACACCTTCAATTCACATTTCGTTTACACTTTCATTCCCTTCGTGTTTGATAAATAAATTTTGTATTTTAATTTCGGTCGTCTGGTTGTGATCAGTGAACTCCCCTCTTTCACTAAACCTTCCCCCTCCTTTCCCACTCAATCTTCAAAATGTTAAATTGAATTAATATTTATTTTACTGACTCGTATCAGACAGGTCATTAAAGATATAAAGACATATATTGCGTCTGATAATTTTTTATATTTTTTATTATTGAAAATTACAACTGTATTTAATGATAAATAAAAGTAAATATGAAAGGAGTAACATGACATGTACAACATGATGAGAAACTACCCATTGGTAGCACTCCAATTATATTTCCATATTAGAAGGTCCCGAGACCATCTTCTTTTCAGACGCCTCGGAGGGTTATCAGGAATAGAAGAGGAAGCAAGGTTGGAAACAAGAGGGTTCAGATGGTTCAAAAGTTTATTATGGAAGGATAGGTATCTGGATTGAGCTAAATCGGAAACATATGGTTTATTAAGGTCGTTGCGGATGATTTTATTTGTGACAAAGTAGGGAGCATTGAGGATTTTACGAAGGATTTTGGATTGTAAGGATTGGATACAAAAAGAATTTGATGGTTTAGTAGAACCCCAAAGCTCGTTCCTGTAAGTCCAAATAGACCTTAAAATAGTAATATATAGCATTTCCAAGTCAATTTCAACCTTTTCCAAGTCAAATTCAACCTTTTCCAAGTCAAATTAAACTTTTTCCAAGTCAAATTCAACCTTTTCCATTTCAAATTAAACCTTTTCCATTTCAAATTAAACCTTTTCCATTTCAAATTCAACCTTTTTTTATTTATTTAATTATCTTTAATTTTTCGATGTGTGGGTCTGTTATCGTATGAGTAGTTTTTGAAAATAACCTCCTTTTTAAGATTACGTGACTGAGTTTCGAATTATAATTATAATTAAGTTTTTTTGAATTATTCGATATAAGGGTGTATTTTTATGTTTCCCGATCAGTAAATTTTGAAAATGACATCCATTTATGTTTACGCCACTGTGTTTTGATTTATTTAAGTTTTTATAATTTATCCAATATAAAGGTCTACTTTTATGTTTCTGGAGCCGTAGATTTTGAAAACGACCTCCATTTTAAGATTAGGCCACCGCGTTTCGACTTATTTGAGTTTTTCGGATATTTTTCATATGAGGGTTTATTTTTATGTTTCCGGAGCTGTAGATTTTGAAAATGACCTCCATTTTAAGATTAGGCCATTGAATTTTGACTTATTTAAGTTTTTCGAATTTAGCCAATTTAAAGGTCTACTTTTATGTTTTCGGAACCGTAAATTCTGAAAATGACCTCTATTTTATGATTACGCCACTGCGTTTCAACTTATTTAAGTTTTTAGAATTTAACAAGTATAAAGGTCTAATTTTATGTTTCTGAAGCAGCAGATTTCCCCCATTTTGTAAATGACCCAATTTCAAGTTTATGCCACTGTGTTTTGGATTATAAAAGTTTTTTCTTTTTTACTTTTTCGGTATAAGAATCTACTTATATGTTATCCGAGACACATTGAAATTTTTCTAATCTTTAATATTTAAATTTATCTAATATTTAAGCTCCATTTTATGATTAAGCCGCTGCATCTCGAATAATTAGGCTTCATTTTGGATTTTTACAATACAAAGTTTCATCAATATGTTTTCGAGTATGAATAAATAAATAAATATTATGAAGCTAAAGTTAAATTAACCACAGAATACAAACTAAAAAGCCGAAAAGCAGCTGGTAATAAATTTAACCTTCCGTATTCAGATTTTTCAGCTAATTGTTCGAAATCTTATAATTTTGTGACAGGAGACCACAACATTAAAAAAGATAACTAAAATTAAATTAAAAATGAGACAATACATATTTTATTTATTTTGATTAGATATTTTTATTTATTTATTGAAAAATAAATTAATCCTTCATATTTTGTTTTTTATTCGGAGGAAAAATCAAAAACACTTAAAAAAAACCGAAACACAGTGGCCTAATCTTAAAATGTAAATCGTTTTAAAAACTAAGGCTCTGGCATCATAAAAGTAGACCTTTAAGTTGGATAAATTCGAAAAACTTGAATAAGCCGAAACGCAGTGGCGTAATCTTAAAATGGAGGTCATTTTCAAAATCTACAGCTCCGGAAACATAAAAATACACCCTCATATGAAAAATATCCGAAAAACTCAAATAAGTCGAAACGCGGTGGCCTAATCTTAAAATGGAGGTCATTTTCAAAATCTACAGCTCCGGAAACATAAAAATACACCCTCATATGAAAAAATATCCGAAAAGCTCAAATAAGTCGAAACGCGGTGGCCTAATTTTAAAATGGAGGTCATTTTCAAAATCAACAGCTCCGGAAACATAAAAATACACCCTCATATGAAAAAAATCCGAAAAACTCAAATAAGTCGAAACGCGGTGGCCTAATCTTAAAATGGAGGTCATTTTCAAAATCTACAGCTCCGGAAACATAAAAATAAACCCTCATATGAAAAATATCCGAAAAACTCAAATAAGTCGAAACGCGGTGGCCTAATCTTAAAATGGAGGTCATTTTCAAAATTTACTGATCGGGAAACATAAAAATACACCCTGATATCGAATAATTAAAAAAAAACTTAAATAATTCGAAACTCAGTCACGTAATCTTAAAAAGGAGGTTATTTTCAAAACTAGGTACAGGACAGCATAATACTAGTCCCTAATAAATCCGAATAGTTACAATAAATCGATATCCGTAAGTGAAAATTCTACTTAAAAGAGCATAATAATAGACTTTCATATTGGAGGGGGGGAGGGGATGGCCATTATTTAAAAAAAAAAATATAAGATTTACAAAAAATTAAAACATTAATTTGAAATGAAAACGGTTGAATTTGAATTGGAAAAGGTTTAATTTGAAATGGAAATGGTTGAATTGACTTGGAAAAAGTTGGATTTGATCTGGAAAAGGTTGAATTTGACTTGGAAAAGGTTGAATTTGACTTGGAAATGACATAGAAATATCACACTGAAAAAATCTAAAATGTTAAAATAAATGGATATGCAACCGCGTTATCAAAATTTTTTTTGTATTTTTCAAAAGCTATACCTTCGTTAATATAGTAAGTGGCCTTCATTTCGAAAAAAATCGAAAATTGACAAAAATTCGAAAGTTGAATTTGAAATGGAAAAGGTTGAATTTGACTTGGAAAAGGTTTAATTTGAAATGGAAAAGGTTTAATTTGACTTGGAAAAAGTTGAATTTGATTTGGAAAAGGTTGAAATTGACTTGGAAATGCTATATATGAGTCTTTTTTAAATAGTTGGAAGTTTAGAGCGTTTGTCTAGTTATCGCTGCAGTAATTGAAAACGTCGGGCGGTTTCTAGTCGTTTCAGTCTGGTATGAGGGTTCCAAGTGAGTCGTTTGTCCAGGTGGAATCCTAGGTATCGCATTTCTTCAACAGGGATAAGTGGGATATTGTTAAAGGATACTGTAGGACAGGAAGTCATAGGTTTACGACGAAGAGTATAGGTAATTTGATGGGATTTATTTTAATATTCCAGTTATGACAACATTTTTCAAAACTTGTGATGTGTGATTGAAGGGTTTGAGATGCAATAGATGGATCGTTATTAACTGATAGGATACACGTGTCATCGGCATAGGTGGTGATGGCAGTGTTGGAGTGGGTTGGGATGTCAGCTGTATAAACTGTGTAAAGGATAGGACCTAGGATATTACCTTGAGGAACACCACTAAACTGAGAAAAAAGGGATGAATAAGCATTGTTATGATTTACTTTGAAGTATCTGTCAGTAAGGTAGGAACGGATAATGAAGAAGTATGTAGGTGGTAATAATTTACGGAGTTTGTACACTAGTCACGGATGGCAGACTATCAAACGCCTGTTCAACGCCGAGAAAGATTCCCGTGCAGTACATTCCGTGTTCCAATGCAGATGAGACTACGTATACCACACGATTGCATTGCTGAATAGTGGAGTGGTATGTGAGGAATCTAAATTGGTGCTCTGGGATAATGTATTTAGAGTCTAGGATGCGATACAGGCATTTTAAGATGAGTTTTTGTAGGATTTTGCTTTCAATGGGTAAAAGAGATATAGGACTGTTACAGGATGGGTGTTCTGGCGGCTTTATGGGCTTAAGTATCATTTTGTCAGTCGATAGTTTCCAAGGTTCAGGAAAATATGTGGTTTGGAATACAGCATTATTCATATAGGTGGGGAATAGTATGGATAGCAGATCTTAAAAGCAATTTGGGATGTGATTAAGTCATGGCTAGAAGCTTTGCGGGAATGTAATCTATGAATGATATTGGATATATCTAACGGATAAAATGCTTTAGGCGGCGTAGTCAATTGCAGTGGGATACCAATTCTGCTTCAATAAACTCAAGGTGGATTGGACTAAATGTTTTGAAGAGGTGCTGAGCAAATATTTCACATTTTTCTTCTGGACCAAGTTTGGATTTCAGTAATAAGAGAGTGGTTAAAATATTTGAATTTAAGGAGCTTTTTTGTGGTCAAGCAGAATGATTTGTCAGAAGTAGTAAGTTTTTCTTTTAAGTAAATTTTGAATTTTGTATTTTATAATTTCAGCTTTTAGTTGGTTAGTTAATTAGTCGTAATATGTCTTATCTGATTGGTATCTAGTCCTGTGCCACTTCCATCTTGCTCTGCGTTTTTCCCTTAATAAAATACGGATATGATGTGGCAAATTTTATTGGTAGATATATTATCATTTTCTTTTGTCACTTAAAGATGTAGTAAGTACTTTTATGGCTGTGTCAATATCATGTTTCTTCTTAAGTGGAATATTTAGGTCCTATTTATTTTCCAGATCTTTACGAAATTTGTTCCAGTTTACTCGTAATATAAGCAGTGCAGGAGTGAGCGAGGGCTTAGGAGTGAAGGATGTGTGTAATGAAAGCAGAACTGGGGAATGATCTGAGGAGAGGTCACCCAGAGATTTCATTGTGACATGGAAGAGGAAATCTGGAAGGTGACGAAAATGTCCAGAATGCCAGGTCGTATTTAGAGGGAAGTTGGCCAATAGGTAGGATTCATAGGAGAGAGGGCAGAGTAACTATTGGAAGTAAATTTTAGGAGTAACTATTTGAAGTAACTATTGGAATTTGGTATTTGGTAGGAGTAACTATTGGAAGTTGAGACAAAAGATATGTTACCACGGAAGTTGGATGCTCGACAACCCCATCGTTGGTGCTTAGCATTGTAGTCTCATCCTGAAAAAATATTATAGCTTAAAATTTACAAGTTCGAAAAGTTGGTAAAATTTGAAAAGTTGTTGTTCAAAACCTATTAGGTTCATCGAGCTATTCTTGGTGTGGAATCGTAGACAATTTAATCTAGTTTTAAAATGTATAGTGTTTTTTGTCGAAATCGTGTTACTTAATGATAAAGATTCGGAAAACCGAAAAAAGTGTGAACATATGAAGCAGTTTTTGGGATATTCCAAAGTGATCCGGTGTTCCGCGGAGGTCGAATATTTGAGTTTTGCATCTCAATCATATGTCATTCAAGAAAACAAAAAAAACAACCACCACTTGATGCAACTTACAATGTACAAAGTTACTGAACTATATAGGCTGGGCGCAAGTAAGACGGAATATGGTGAAGTAACTGATTTTGAGAATATAGAATTGATGGAGAAAACGGAAAAGATTGATTGAATTTCTTATTTTTTATTGTAGGTCAGTCTAAATGCAATAATAATTCCTTATCAACTTCTCAAACCCCAATTATTTCCCATCGAAATTTTTGGTGTCTGTCTAAAGGCAAATAACTCTAGAACAGCACTTATGATTGCCCTTGTATTAAATTTCTGGCACAATAAATCTTATAACTATGTTGTAATTGAAGTCATAAATTACACGTTAAATAATAATAATAATAATAACAGGCTTAACGAATCCGAAGGTTTGATGCCAACACCACCAATCGTTGTCTACACACATCCCTCTACCGGTCACTATCCAACAGCAACATTACCAGATCAGCCATAACGCAAAGTTCCCACCTTCGCTTCGGTCTACCCCTCGGACATTTTCCAGTGGGTACAGTACTTATTATCCTTTTCTTCTTCTTTCGGCGAAGAGATTCTTTCGTTACTAAGCCCAACAATTTTACACGGCCATTTTATACACCGCAGTGTAATCACCTCAATTATATTAATTGGATACAGTTCACGAAATTCATGCAACCTACAGACGTGAAATACACCATCAAATTATTCAATCTCAAAAATATGTCTTTTGAACTCCATTTTCTAACCTATTTCATCTGAATAATATATCACCTGATTAACATTTGTACAAGATCATCAGTTAAATTAATTATTGTAACAATTCATTTGGACTAACCTCCTTTTTGCTCCCCTCACCCATCGCTCAATGTTGCGCTGCTTTACCAGTGATAAAATTTGTTCCGTACATACTTTGGCGGTTGGTTACAATATGTCTTTGTATGGCTAAACTATTGACAACGAATACATTACAGAATAATAACGTTTCTTCTATATTTACCTAGATCTAATAACTGTCGTATATTTCACCTCATTATTTACAAGAAATGAAAAGAGAGTTCATTAGCACCCCCAGGGGCGATGAGTTCATAGCAATCGACCATTCATTAATCGCACGGGGGACAAACGGTAACAAGCAGTCTTCATCGTGCTCCCATGTAACAAGGTTTATTCTATCTAGCCATGTCTCTTTCAGTAAAGTCCTTCAAAAAAATCCTAAAGAGTTTTATACTTTGTTATGATGTATACAGTTTTATCAACTATTCTATTTATTCTTCAAAACTGATGGGATTTTTCCCATTTACTGAACAAAGTAAACTTGCAATAGTACAAGCAATCAATTTCTTTACTTACATCGTAGCCATCCTTACCTTTTACTATCTCGCTTACACAAAATGTATTAATTATTTTTCTTACAATTGGAAGTTTTCGAAATACATGGACATAGCTGAATTCTCAGTAGGATTTACCGCATTGACTCTTTGTATGATTTCACTTTTTAGAAGAAAATACTTGCTAGATGAGATTTTCGAAACAGTTTCGGATCTTGAAAACAGCTTGTTTATGAATGGTGCAGTAGAATATTGTCACTTATTCATTTTACAACAAAACATATTCTTTTTCTCTTGCATAATCCTTAAATACAATGCTCGAAGAATACTCAAACCAGATGATAACATGCGGACAGGTTTATTATTCGTGACGCTGTCCCTTGATTTAGCGTTGTTAGCTATTCATTTCATCAATGTACCATTTATAGCTTTCTTATATACTCTTAAAAAACACTTTCTGAATTTGAATCAATATTTAAAGAATTTGAGTAGAAGTAAAGGTTTCATGTGGAATCACAATATTGATAATGCACTAAATGTTTATCTTAAGTTATTTAAAACAAGTTCAGTGTTGAATGAATTGTATTCCAACATAGTGCTGTTAACTATTGCGTGTGCCTATCTTATAATACTTAAAAATGCATATTCTGCATGTTATGTATATTTAGCATTTAATGTTGACAATCCTAGAAGAATGTATTACATAGTGATAAGGTCGCAATATATTGCACTCTGGTTTTTTGAAATATTTCTAATTGTACATTATTCTACTCAAATAAAAAAACAGGTAAAGTTCTCTGTTACAATATGTTTTCTGTAAAGTTAATTAAAATTGTACTAATTAAGTTTCTTATTTGAAGAATATGATATTTAATGATGCCCTCACCGATTTGTGGAATCAAAAGTTGAACCTCTTATCACGCCATGTATGTAACTAGTTTGATTTTTAATTACACTGCTTGCTAATTTCTAAAGTCTTATTCTATTAAGTTTAGTTTTATCTTATTGAATTAGCAGTATCTAGTGCTCATGTGTACAAATAGAATAATTTTCACGCCCCTGTTCAATAATAGGTGATTTTAAAGATGTTATTTTGTCACAGTACTACTAGTATGATCTTTTCTCAACATACTGTGTACATATTTTCAAATCAAAGTTGACGCTCTAGTTATTTAGTGAGTTACCAAAAGGTAACAAAAGTTTTGAATTGTTCTCCCCCTTAACAAGCTTTTAATAAGTTTCACTTATACATATAACAGTTATGTACCATACCGAAATACACTGCCGGACAAAATTAAAGGATCACTTCAATATTTTATTTCTGCTGCAATGGACATTCTTAAAAGAATTCTTTTCGAGTATGGTAGAATAGTTTATGAAAATAGCAAATAAATCAAGAAAGAAAGAAAAAAAATGAGTTTTGTTGGAATTTTTATATAATTAAAAAAAGAAAAATATAAATTAATAAATAAAATCAGTAAGAAGTGTTTCCAATGGATAATGGGACGTCAATCAATACCCGTTAAGTTTTCTTCTCACTGTTCGCTCTGAAATTTTCTCGCATCTGAACCACTGCAGGAGATAAAGCAAGTTGTTTCTTGTAGAATGGCGATATTGAATTTGAGACTCAAAAACATGAGTTTGTAAAAATCTTATGACAAGTCGAGAAATTCAGCTTGGAAGAACTAACCACCTTCGTCTAGCATGCCTTGCAGTGTCACGATACCTAATAATCACTTTGGAAATGAGGAATTGTGACCGCTGGAGTCGGTGCCGGCCTTAGTGCGGGGCAACCGGGGCAATTGCCGGAGAGATCTCTAACGACCTGGAGAGACGACTGCCAATCATCAGGGGCGCCTGCCACTTGTTAGAAATTAAAAATACAAAACGTATTGAACTAATCAAATTTAGTTTATTAATGAAACTATTAGATAAATATAAATGAAATGAATGAATTAAATGAAAAATATAGAATGAAATAAAATTCAAATATATATTATAAAATAGCTTAAAAGATAAATTATATTTTTTAAGGAGGGAGGAGTGACGTCTTTGCCTATGGTCGCCGACTGTCAAAGACCAGCTTCTGTTCTTCTGTTCTGTTCTTCTGTTACAGCTTCTGTAAAAATGTTTTCCTTTGTGAAAAGCCTTTCGGTAAGTAAGAATAGATCGATAGTTTGCTATCAAAATGTCCTAAATTACTTCACAAGCAAAATCTATTGCCCAAAAAATGGTTTAAACACGTTAAAGAGAGTTCTGCGCATGCGCCAGCCTCTAGTGGACGTATGTTAGATCGCACTGTGTTTAGTGACTTTTTATCAGTGAAACACTGCAGATTTTGATTAAAAAAACAGTGCAACCGTTACATTAACGAATAATCTTGAAGAGGGAAATAAATAAGATGAGTGAATACTTGTTTATTACCGATACAATGAACACTGTAAACTGACTAAGGATAGAGATAGTCAAGGAATGGCCATAATCCGTTCAGCGGCTGTACGGCTTTCGACTGGAGTGGCATTCTTTCAAGTTCGCGTAATTATATACGTAGTTGTACAAACTTTTTTTTTAATACTAGTAATTTTTTTTCTCCAATCTCTTTAATATGAAATGCGATATTTTCATGTGGTGATGTCGAGTAAATCCAAATCACCCAGAAAGAGATAAAAAAAAGTCTTGAAACCACAAAAAGTTCGCCAGTGAAGCAAAATACTAAACGCTCAAAAAGAAGCACATCTACCTGCTGTAGATATGGCAAACCAACCTAGTACTTCAGCTCAAGCAACGGGAGAAGGGAGAAGAATCGCCCTTCTTTACCCCAAATCTCTAACAACTATTATCAAATATCAACACAGAAGAGATGGAAGCAGTACCCTCCCACAAAAGAAGTCAAGCCACCGATTTCCTTAAGAAATATAAAAAAAATTTGGCATTAGCGTTCTCACTCAGCCTCTACTGATTTTTATTTTTTACTTAAATGATTTCTTTCTATTTTTTTTTCTCAATATGTATATAAAAGTATTGATGTATACATAGAGCCTTAATGCCCAATGCCCTTGATTGTGTTAGATTGTATTATTATTATTCCAATAAAATGATGATTAAAAACACGTAAAAATGTGTGCACTTATTCAAAACTTATTTAGAACGGTGAGCAAGAGTCCACAAAATGTGCTTGAGTTGTCTTTTTAATCCCGAAGAGTGAATAATGTTTATAATTTGAGAATACAATTGATAAAGGATTACATTAATTCCATTCTGGTGCCAGAGAATTATTTATTGTTTTCATTATCAAAAATTATAATGAAATTTTTAGGTGACTTTAATTTTGTCCGGCAGTCTATGTTAGAAATCAATACTATTTTTTTTTTTTTTTTTGTTTCAGAAAAAACTTGAAATTCATCTGATATTTAAACCTGTAATTCAACTTACAGCCTCCAAATTTCTGAGTTTAGAATATAACTTATTATCATCTGTAAGCTGAAATTCTCTCTCTCTTTTTTTTTTTTTTTTTTAGAAAGTTACAATCTTTTACTTAACTGAATGTTTTAAATATTTCGTAAAGCATGAATACTAATGGTATAGTTAAAAATTTCTAACTTTTAACTAAATTTTTAATAGCTTCAGGTTATGAAATTTTTAGCCAAGCTTCAGAGCATCGACGAGTTGAAGGTAATAAAAGAAACCTTCAACAAACAGTCAGAACTGTCCTTTAAAAATATGGAGCGGTTATTAAAAATATAAACCCTTCTGGAAGAACATAAAACCTTCGTCGAAAAATTATCCCTCGAAAATAACACTTTGAAGAAGAAGATATTGGAGCTGGAAAACCGTTTAAATTATACTATATCAGTCAGCAATATCAGTTAAAAATTATATTAAACATCACAATTTCTATCCGGATGACTTATTTTCTTTCCATGTGAACTACGATGAACTTTTACCCACTATTCTAAAATCATATCAATGATTATGATCCTGAAAACATTCCAGTAAATCTAATAAGATGGAGTCTTCCCGTCCTTATTCCAGTACTTTACCAAAGCTACATCTTCTCATTGCAAAGCTCCATATTCCCATCTTCCTGCAAAACCGCCCTAGTCCGACCTTTGAATAAAACTTCAAACCCTTCCACACTACATGACTTCCGCCCTGTCTCTTTCCTTTCTATCTTTCAAAACCGCTAGAACACCTCGTCCGAAATCAACTTTTCAATTTCCTAGAAGAATATTCCCTTATCAACCCTCTCCAATCTGGCTTTCGTCGTGACTAATAAACACAATCTGCCCTTCTAAAAATAGTACATGACCTTCAAAGCTCTATTGAACACCAAAAACTTACTATCTTCATCCTCATAGATTTTTCCATAACTATGTCAAATCAGTTGACCACAACATACTCCTCTCTTTTTTTCCCTCTCTTTCCTCGCTTTTTAGGCAAGCTATTATACGGGGCTTTCCCGGACCAGGGAGTGAGGGCGTGGGATTAATGCCAAAGTTAAAAAACTTCTCCCTCCTTCCTCTCCCCCACCCGTTCCCCGGGACGCGCGAACTTGTAGTTATTTTTATCTAATTATCTTTGTTCGGGTTGACGGGCCATGCGCGGTGATCTGCACACGCATTAGACCGCTCGGTCATCCTGCCTCTTTACTAAGCTGCAAAATCTTTCTCTATCTAACAGTGTCCTGCGTTAGTTCAAATCTATCGTATCAGATTGATACTAGTACGTAGTCGTTCCCGGTCAACCACCTTCTGGGATACTTACCCTCTCCTGTGGTGTCCCTCAGGATTCCTCCTTATCCCCTACTCTATTTGCTATTAATGACCTTCCCTTTCTGATCCATCACTATCAATCCAATATCTATGCAGATGATTTCCAAATATACATATCCTTCGCCCCTTCTAACCTATTAGCAGCCATCAAAAAACTTCAAGAGGACTTAAATAGAATCTGTGACTGGGCAGAAGGCAACAAGCTGAAGTTGAGTGCGGAGAAGACGAAGACTAAGAGGAGGGGTTCCCCAAAAAATGGTAAAATATTATCATGTCTTAATGAAAAAAATATTAACCAAACATCTCTAAAAATATTATTGTTCGCGTAATTATATTTAACAGGACTTCAAGAATCACTTAAACTCCATTTCGAATAGGTAGTTAGTTTCTTTCTTTTTTTCCAATGTACTTATCGTTATTTTTGAAAAAACAAAACATTTCGGGCTGAACCTCCCTCCTCCCCCAAATGAAATCCTAGATCCGCTAGTGCCTCCTTAATACTGTTCCCAAACTTCCAGCCCCGTTCCTACATGATAATCCCATACAATTTTATCCCACCACAAAAATTCTTGGAAAAACCGTTTATTCAATATCTCCCGCTGTTCCGTTTACACATTACAATGTCTAAATTACCTGTACCACCTATTTCCACTTGAAACCCGTAGACTCCTGATCATTTCCTTAATATTTTCCCTCTTTGACTATTGTTGTACGGTATATAGTGGCTTCTCTGTGGATCTCGAATCGAAACTAAAACGTTTGATAAATTGCTTTGTACGATTCATCTTTGGGGTCCCAAGTGGTTTTACCCTTCCTGCCATCGTATTTTCTGTCATATTTCCTCTTCAAAGTCAACCAAAGCCACCGTCCTTCATACATCTCCGAGCTCCTTCAATTCAAATTCTGTGTTCACTCCCAGAAAACCCGTTCACGGTCTTGAGACATATATACCAGGGCCCATCGAATCGCTGCTTTCGACAAATCTTTCATTATCTGAACTTCACCGCTATAGAATTCTGTCCCTTCCTACATCCGACATTCCCAATGCCCTCCTCACTTTTAAATCTCGCCTGTTTAATTTCTTGCTATCCATTCAGTCCCCATAAAATTGTAAACAGGTGTCAACAGATAAACTGTTAATATCTGTAAAAATTATTAGTTCGTTTTAATTATTTTTATTTCACTTTTTTAATCTTAATTGATTAAAGTTAAAATGTAACCAATACTTCTTCTTTTTTATTTATTATGTATATTTGCTTTTTTTTTTTTTTTTTTTTTTGCGATTATTCTCTGAGGCTGCAAATCCCACATTTCTATCTGAGTAAATTATTCTAATGGGACTTGTCCCAGAATTAATAAAGTATTATATATGTGTGTGTGTGTGTGTGTGTGTGTGTGTGTGTGCCTGGGTAATTATTTCATGTCATTTTTTCATTAAAGCAATTTTATTTTGGAAATATGTATAGCTCAATCAACTTATAGCAAAACCAACTTTAAAATATTTTAAACATAAAGGCTTATAAAAAAAAAGAAAATTGGATTTAAAAACGTTATGGAGCTCTTTTGTAGTTCACAAAAAGATTATTTCACTGAAACCTTATGTATTTGTGTATGAAAATGTATATATTGCAACATCTCTCTTATATTTTACAAATAATAATAATATAACCTCCAAAGATCACTTTATACTTCTGAGATACTTCCTAAATAAAAAAGGGGATGTTAAATAATAAACAAAATTATAAGAGTATTAATATATTAAATTGAAATTTATAAGTATTTTATCCCAGGTATATAGAAAAAGGTAACTGACAATCAGATCAAAACACTTAGACGAACTATCATTATTTACGCTAATTATACTAAAATTAAACACAGATTTTCAAAAATAAAGTCAAGTATGGTTTGGCAAGCGAACCTTTTTCTATATACACTGTTTCTTCCTTTGTGTCACTGAATTCATTTGTCTTTAAACACTTTCCAAAGTTCTGCCAAACACATCTTCCAAAATAGTAACACTTTCATTTACTCAACTCAAGCTTCCTGGGAGATCCTCTCTCTTGTAATTCCAAACAACTATTCTCCCTGCCAAATAAAAACTTCCTAGAAGGTAAAACTATAACTGGGGCTTTTTACTCATTGGAGCTTGGATCCGTTCTCCCATCCTATCTTCATCCCAGCCAAGTACTAACCGCCTGCCAAAACAAAATCCTTTGAGTCCCCTTTGCTCTATGGGATCTTCCTTTCTGGGAAAACTACAAAGCATCCAATTTCTTTTACCTGAACTAGTGAAACTATTTTGAAATTTAAGCATCTCCTTACATTAGTAGAACTAGATTAGCTTATCTTCTAACAGTTCATTATTAATTTACTATACCATTTTAAACAACTTTCAACTAGGTGTATATTACAATATATTGAATAAAAAAATATTTTATCTTGTTTCATAGGTGATTTCTACAACTACAACATATGTTGTGATATTGATAAAGTTTGGAGTAACTACTGACAACCGTTTATAAGATTCTTGTCGTGTTTTCATCATTACTATTAAGAGTAATTGAAATACATGTATTGTTTATTATCATCTGTAAGCAATTAAGTAACAAATTCACCTATTACTAAATTGATTCTGCAGTGATAGAGAATTTTGGAAAAGCATGCAGGTAAACTAGTGATTCTGAGATTCAAATAAAAACTTGTTACAGCTTGTTTCTAGTTTTCCTAACTAATTCCAGTAAAAATGTGGACGTAGGATAGTCTATCTTTTCCATGATATGTATGTCATGATATATATATATATATATATGTTATAAAGTTGAATTATTTTATATTTACTAGACACACTAATAAAATATGGAAATTAATACAATAAATTTCTATCCACCCATCTGAAATTCAAAATCCATCACAATTTCCGGAATTATCCAAAACTACCTAGCAACAACAGCCTTCTACTTCAACAGCCATTCAACATCAGGTCTTCGAAAAATTCCACTCAACTATTACGAGCAAGACTCAGCAGCCTTGGACTCAACAGAAGCCTCAGATCTACAAATCTAAACGTACCCACGTTTCCAATCCTCAGTCCGAACCTCAATGTCAATCTATTCCTCCCCATCACAGCATCCTCATCCATTCCATCATGTTCAGACAAAACCCCCACCACATGTACCTTCGAATGCAGACCTCCCTCGTACACGACGGATCCTGCCCTCAGCTAACACTCCTAAGCATATTGACCATCCACCACAATATCTTAACCCAAATCCACAAAATAGCCAAGGTCCACCTTACATAACTATGATCCTTTCATCCTTCCAATTAGATCTACAAGTTACCATTAAACCTCTCATAATACAATCCTGACCAAAATAACGTTTATAATGATGTAGAGATGGTTGTAGCCCTTTCTTATTATTTTATATCTACTTATATTCATTTTCACCATGTTTTGTTTCTTTTGTAGCCCTGATGAAGACCTGCAAAGTGGGTCGAAACGTCGGCAAAAATTAAATAATACTATTTGTTTAATTTAGTATTTATTTGACCGCACCCCCGGTCAACTCTTTCTCATACGAAATCCCGTTTACTTTTCTACGATGAGTGCAAAGCCCCTAGCTATCGTTTTATGGAATGCTAATGGACTACCTAAACACCGTGACGAACTTGACATATTTCTTCATGACAACCATATTGATATTGTTCTACTGACTGGAACTCACTTCACTTAAAGAACCCAATTCTACATATGTGACTACATCACTTGCCGATATGACCACCCAGACAATACTTCCCACGCTGGTTGAACATCCTTTTTCATAAACCTTTATCCCACTCCCTTATTCCTTCCACTCCAACTGATGCCGTTCAATCCACTTCCATAATCCTTCAAACTAACATTCTCAGCTGTATACTGTCTTCCTGGTAATTCTCTCTCTTATACCCTTCTTGATTCCTTATTCAAATCCCTCGGATCGCGCTTTATTGCTGGAGGAGACTACAATGCCAAACACAAACGATGGGGTAGTCGTGCATCGAACTTCTGTGGTAACATCCTTTCACGTGTTTTTTGTTCCAATAGGATCAGAGTTGGATGATAAGATTGCGGTGTCATCAGCGAATGTTGCAAGGAAGATATCGGGATGAACAGGAATGTCGGCGGTAAAGCGGTAAAGAGGGTGTAAAGCACGGGGCCTAAGATCTTGAGGAACACCGACTTTTAACAGGATATATATCGGAAAATTCGGTTCCAAAGTGAACTCAAAAGGAGCAAGTAGAGAGGTAGGATCGGAGGACTAGGCGCAAGGACTGAGGTAAATGGATTTTATCCGGGTGTCATACCCGGTCAAATGCCTGTGCTATGTCCAGAAATGCACCCGAACAGTATAACTTGTTTTCTAGGGCTAAGAAAATATGATCAACAACTCGGAGTCCTTGTTGAACAGTAGAATGTTGGAAGCGAAAACCAAACTGATGGGAAGGAAAATTTTGGTAATCTATAAGAGGTAGGATTTGTTTTAAAAGGATTTTTTTGAAGATTTTTGAAAGAATATGGAGTAGGCTAATAGGTCTGTAGGATGTCAAGCTGTTAGGAGGTTTGCCTGGTTTTGGGAATAGGATAATAGTAGAATGTTTCCATAATAGAGGGAAATTATAGATATAGGTAAATAATATGACTGCTTTGGATGGAAGTTGTCGAAGGATCTGGGGGTAAGGAGATCGTATCCAGAAGATTAAGGGGGGGATTACTTTTTGTAATTGTAATTTCACTTCGGAAGGATGAATCGCTTTAGGGGGCAGTGAGCGTGGGATAGGTGAAGTAGGGGATTCCTCGACTGTTATGGTATGGATAGGATGGGATTCCGGATGGGGAATAAATGTATTGGAGAGATGTTTGGCGAACTCCTCGGGTTTATCTTCTTCAGATGATACCCAGGAGCCGTCATCTTGCCGGAGGGGATGGGAAATAAGGTGAGGTTTTAGGATTGTCTTAGTGGTTTTCCAAAGGGAGTGAGGATATGTAGGAATTAAAGGATTCGGATCTATAGGATGTTAATTCTCGCTTTAGTTTCTTATAGTGTTAATTATAAGAACGGCGATCAGCGGAACGTTTGGTAAGTTGCCATACTGATATGGCACCTCGTTTCATTTCTAAGAGGTATTGAGGTAAGTTGGTTTGCTTAGGATTTTTTGGAGAGTTAGTTGGGTAGGAGGCAGTCCAGGCGGATTATTGTATTGAGGTAGTAAAGGAATTGATAGCAGTGTCTAGGTCGTCTGGAGTTTTGAGGAATATGTTAAGATCTATTTTGTCGGAAAGGATTTGGCGAAATAGATTCCAGTTAACAGAACCTCTTATGAATGACCGTGGAGAAGGTTTGGGAACGGGCTCAAGTGAAACATTAAGAATTAGAGGACTATGCATAGAGGAAAGTTCATTTAGATGTGAAATGGAACAATTGAGGGGACCTAAGCCTAAATACCTAATAAAGAAATCAAGAATATCAGGATTACGTTTAGGATCTGTGGGCCAGTAGGTAGGAGAGTTGGGGGAAAGGAGGTGAAAACGTTGGGAATTGAGTGCAGACAACTGGGTTCGGCCACGAGAATTCATGATTCTGGTGCTGCTGGGGGGGGGGGGGGGAGGAGCGAGAATTCATGAACCCTAGTGTTGGTGCTTGGCATTTAAATCTGCACCCAACATGAAGTGGTGTACTAAGGAATTGAGGAGAGAACTGAATTGGGCATTGGATATGGATAGATTAGGAGGGCAATATGCTGACGCGAGGGTAACCGAAAAGGAGAAGGTTTTTAGTGCGATAGCGGTGGTCTGTAGGAAATCGTGTGTAGGTAATGGGAGAGGGGTTGGTGTCCAATGACAGCTGTACCGGCATGTGCTCTTCCGTCAGGATGGTCAGTACGATATGTCAGAAATTGCGGTATTTTGAAGTGCTGTTTACTGGTCAGTCGAGTTTCAGTAATTAGTGCCACGTCGATGCTGTTGTCAAGTAATAATGCAGATAGTTCGTCTGTATGATTCCTTACACCATTCACATTCCAAAGATGAATGGATGTAGGTTTATTAGAAGACATTTAAGGATTTTTTGGGGGAGTGATAAAATGTGACACAAGATTGGTAGGAAGGTATATCAAAGGAGTAACAAGGGATCTGAATTCAGAGAGGAAAGATGTAAGTAAACTGATGAGATCTGTGGTATTTGATAGAGGAGTAATGTGAGGAATATGGTGTTGATAAAATTGTTGAGGATTAAGTAATGTTTGAGTAGGATGATGAGGGTGGGGTTGAGAATTTTGAGGTATATATTATTGTTGCGGCAGGGTCTCACAATATGTAATATCGTTGTTACCTCCTAATAGGTGGGCAAAAGACATCATCGGGGTCTATAGTTTTTTAAGGTTTTTTTCTTGATTCAGATCTTTTAGTTTCATCTTGGTATCGGGATTTCTGGCATCTGGATTTAATATTCTTGTATATCTGGCAGTATTTGTAGTTCGCCGGATGTCCTTCATGGCACAAAGTACAGACTGCAAGTTCTTGTTTAGATTTTGTGCACTCACCAGTTTTGTATTGTCCACCGCATTTTACACAACGCGGCAAATGATGAAAATACGTCTTCGTTTGGCCATATGCCTGGCAAATTATGGCACTGGACGACATTCCTCCTAGGATTCGGCTTCTCCATTTTTACACTTGTGTAGTATAATCGATAATAGATTCCATACCGACTTTCCCATCCTACACCTTAATGGCCAGCCAATCTCCTTCTACTCCTCTGTTATAAATTTAATATTTTTCATTGATCAAAACCTCTTCTGGAATCACCATACTTCTCACATCTCTCGACGGACAATTCCTAACCTCAAACTATTCCATCGCTTCCGCCATCTCCTATCTCAACATACGCGTAGATTCCTAGTTCCTCTTTCAATTCCCCCCACTTTGACTACAGCTGTGTGGTGTACGATGGCCTCTTTGTGGAGCTCCACAATAGACTGAAAAGACTAATGAACAGCTGTGTAAGATTTGTGATTGGGGCTCCAAGATATTCCCATGGCTCACACCACTACGCTGAGTTAAGGTGGCTTTTCCCCTCCTTCCGAAGACAATATTTCCTAGGCACTTTCCTTTACCAAGTCATCATCCTTCTTACGTCTATAACCTTCTCCAGTCCAAATCCTCAGTCCATTCCCTGTCCACAAGATCTCGACCTTCTAACCTTTACATGCCTTCTCACAGATCTGCCGCATTCCAAAACTCCTTTATTGCTCGCTGTCAATTTCTGGAATCCCCTCCCGATCAAAATTCGATATTCTCCATCCATATCCACATTCAAAACCCTCCTATTCCAAAAACCGTCAGATACTTGGTAAGCTTTTGATATTATACATTTCTATTATATCATTCATCATCAAATGATAGTACTATTCCATACTATAAACTTCAGTAGGGATATTACAATATCTTCCTACTCTTAATGCCACTGGATGCATCTATTGTTTGTTTTTTTATTCTTATACAATTAAATCTGTACCTATAGTTACAATGAGATAATGATGTTTACAAATTATTCATTATTTAAATATTCTAACATTTTATATTGCCAGATTTGTCTTTTCTTTGTTAGCAGAAACACAGAGCTTATTTTAAAGAACTCTTATGTATTTTTTCCCCAAAAGTGTCTGATTATAAATTTATCTACTGTACATAGTTCTAAGTGTTGTGTATATAGTTTTATTTATTTTTTTGTAAATAATTTATTTAACTAATATTTTCTTTACTTTTTCTTTTTTTGTTATTGTTTTATTTAGGCCAGATGTAGTTTTTTAATTCTATACTATTTTGTTATTCTAAAGGGACTTTGTCCCAGAATGAAGTTATTTTCTATTCTATTCTATTATAAAACATCAATATATTTTACCATTTTGGAGAGGGAGGCTTCGGCCAGAAAGCTTCCCTCTCCACATAGATCCGCCTGTGGCTAGCACCACAGACATATGCTTACAAGAGTTTTCAGTCATATTAAATTATTCTCCAAATTTGGGGACAAACCAATTTTCCTACTTTACAATCTAAGTATTTGAGACAACTAAAAAAAGATATTTATAATTCGAAATATCATCAAATAACAGGAAAATTCTATATGGTTAAAAATTAATGGATACAGATTATGCCATATCAAAGAATAAAGAATTTTGCTTCCTCGCTTTGGGAACAGTATCATTCATAAGGTTTTTTTATATTCAAATTGAAATATTTCTTCTTGTGATTGAGGTAGATTAGTTTTGATGTCATCATCCCATTCTTTACAAACAATACAAAAAATTGATACTATTATTTTATTTTGTCAACATGAAAAGACGTGAAAAACGAATGTAAAGCACGGGGACATAGCTCAGTCAAATTAGCACAAAGGGATCTATCTACCTAGAACAAATTCGGGTTATTCAAATTTCTTTTTTATAATGTTAGGTATGTAGCGAATATAAAAAATTCAAGTTTCCGCTCTTGAAAGCCTTGTCGGTTAGCTGCAGTGCTCCAAAAATCATTGAAATTTTGAACTTCTATTGGTTTACGCTAAATATCTCCTTTTTAAAGCAAGACAGATAAAAAATGGTTATTTTTTAACTTAAACAACTTAAAATTATCTAACATTTTTTTTTCCTAAACTTAACAGGAAGCGAACTAATGTCGCTCATAAACAAAATGGTTTGAAAATGGAATTTAAAAAAAAATTGAGCATTACACTTCAAATCAGTTATATCATATTAGGAGTAGGAACAAATTAAATGCAATAAGAATATTTATTTTTTTAAATCCTATAGTTTTTGAACATTCGATAAAACCAAAAATGCTTACATTTACTGAAATTGGCCTGTTGAACCAAAGAAAAATGGCTGCCATTTATAAAAGGTCAAAGAAAAAAGAATTCTGTGGCTTTTTTTATCTCTTGGAACAGCGAAATCAATAAAAACAATGGCCTAGCAGCCAGCATTGGACCACTTCATGTTAATTGACACATTTTCTCCTACATAAAAAACATTTTAGGATTTAGTAGTAACAATTTCTCTGTGTATTTGAACTTGCCATCTTCATACTTCTTGTACAGAAATCCTGCACCAATAAATATCCTAGACAGTGAAAAACTTGATTAGGGGCAATTGTGTATCAGGTGAATTCCATACACAAAAGTAAAGGATCGCCAATCCCCTTCCCCTACAAAATTTAAAACACCTAATGCATTGTTTATGTTTATCTGAGGCTACCAAAAGTTTCCTTTGGAAGCTTAAAATCCACCCTTATTGAATTTCAAATTCCATTTTCCAATCAGGAGAAAAATATTCACATATTAAAAGAAATTAATTTTGTACTAATTAAATTACTATGTCTACTTTCTATATAAACTTAAACTAATTACGTTTTCTGGAGATTATTTTTTTTCACATTATATACTGTAAAAAAATACGAATATTGCTTTTTGTAGGTGTAGAACAACAGGAGTAAAGAAGTAAAGAAGAGGGTAAATTATTTTTATTTTACCCTCGGGCGGGTTCATTACCGCATATGGGGAGCATCCCATGGGTGGCGGATGGTCGGTGGAAATTCCTTCCGGCTAAGTCCGATGGACTCGCTGACCAACAATGAGAGGGGCCCTCCAGACTTGCTGGAGGTAGGAGTCTACCAGACTTGCTGGAGGGTGTGACGTAGCCCTACTCACATATCTTTAGTTCACCAAACACCACAAATAGTCATGGATCTTCCTAAGATAAAACGCTCATTATCCGGAGGTAAACTAGTCCCCCGTTCGGGTCTCCGGGTCGGGACTGCTTTAGGGGATTCATGGCGCAAGTTGAAATATAGGGATTTAAATATTGGTACATGGAACGTAAGGAGTTTAAACACAGCAGGAGGGCTAAAATCGGTCGCGAATGAGGTAAATGAGTACAATTTGGATGTCGTGGCTCTGCAAGAGGTTCGCTGGCCAGGGGAGCGCTCGATGAGGGAAGGAAAGTACACTATTTGGTACGGAGGAAGCGGGAATCATTGTTTAGGTACCGGATTTCTAATTAGGAATAGATTACTATCCGCTTTGAGGGACATAAATTCTTTAGTGATAGAATTTCGGTAGCTATATTTCAGGGACGTTGGTTTAAAATCGCATTAATAAACATACATTGTCCAACCGAAGACAGTGAACGATGAAGTCAAAAGTGAATTTTACGATAAACTCAATGGGTTTATGATAAACTACCGCGAAACTACATGAAAATAATTATAGGTGACGCGAACGCAAAGGTAGGAATGGAAGAAGTTTATATTCCGATGATCGGTAAAGAAAGTTTACACGAATATAGTAATGATAGTGGGATCCATCTGATAAACTTTGCCATCTCGAAAAACCTGATAATTAAAAGTACGACATTTAAACATGAGGATATTCATAAATATACTTGGACATCACTGGATTCGCAAACACGAAATCAAATCTGTCATGTCTTGATACAACATAGCTGTCAAAGCAGTATAATTAATGTACGGTCTTATCGTGGAGCAGAATGTAGGTCGGATCATGAATTAGTAATCGCGAAACTTCGACAAAAACTTAATATAAAAAAGAGAAAAGAAAACCGTCTCCATTTTGAGAATTTTAATTTGGAAAAATAAAAAAATCCATCAATTAGAACCCAATTCAAGCTAGATATTAAGAATAGGTTTGAAGCTTTAGAGATTCCTGACGAGGACGACGATGATATTGACAAGTTATGGGTAGAGATCAGAAATAATATTAAAGCGGTCGGTAGCTCGTGTCTAGGAAAAAAGGAAAATAAGAATAACAAACCGTGGTTTGATGAAGATTGCTTAAACATGTGTGAAAAAAGAAAAGCCGCTAAATTAAAAGCTCTAAATAATCCTAGCGAAGACAATCTGGAATACTTCCGAGTCTCAAAGAACGAAACGACAAAATTGCTCAAAAATAAAAAAAGGGAGTATCTTAAAAATAAAATAATTGAAATAGAAACTAATAGAATCGAAAATAACGTAAGAGACATGTACAAAGGTATAAACAGATCACGTAAATCTCTAGGGCCCATAATGTCTGGAATTAGGGATGATAATAACAATATTCTGACCGATCCGGTTGACATATTGAATAAGTTTAAGGACCACTTTGACAATATTTTAAATACGGGAAATTATGATCTGTGTCCTCCTTCTGAGTACCAGAGTGCTGAACCTTTAATAGAAGGACCAAGTAAAGAGGAAGTTGAAGTAGCTATCGGAAAATTAAAACCATATAAAGCAGCGGGAATCGATAATATTCCTACTGAACTAATTAAGGTATGCGGGGAAGCTGGAGTTTCTAAAATACATCGGTTGGTTAAAAAGATCTGGGTGAACGAGAAATTACCTGAAGAATGGAAAGAATCAATTCTTATTCCGATTCACAAAAAGGGTCCGAGGACGGATTGTAATAACTATCGAGGAATTTCACTCCTTCCGGTATGTTATAAAATATTCACTTTAATCTTAACAAGTCGAATCACGGAATACGCCTAGGAAATTATCGGAGACTACCAATGCGGATTTAGACGGAATCGTTCGACTATTGGTCAGATATTTTCTTTACGGCAAATATTAGAGAAAAAATTGGAGTATAACGGTATTGTTCACCAGCTGTATATAGGTTTTAAAAAGGCTTACGATTCTATTGACCGCCAGAAACTGTATAATATTCTAATCGAGCTGGGGATTCCAAAAAAACTAGTAAATCTAGTCAGGATGTGCTTCACGGAGACACTCAATGAAGTTAGAATCGGTAATAATTTGTCCGAAAAATTTGAGGTTCGTTCGGGCTTAAAACAGGGGGATTCTCTTTCGCCTGTCCTGTTCAATTTGGCATTAGAACATGCCATTAGGGAGGTAATGCGAACCGAGAAAGGGTTGGATCTGGGCGGGACAACATCCGTGCTGGGCTATGCTGATGATCTGGTACTGTTAAGCGAAGACGTTGAAACTATAAAACTAAATACGACAACGTTAATGAAAGCCGGTAAAGAACTAGGACTCGAAATAAACGTGGATAAAACAAAATATATGGTTAGCTGCAAAAATGGAGTTACTACTGGTGATATCGATATAGATGGTAATATGTTTGAACAGGTAGATAAATTTAGGTATCTAGGTTCTACGATAACTAGAAAAAATGAAATTGTAGAAGAGATTAAGGTTAGACTGAAGGCGGGAAACGCTTGTTATTTTTCTGTGACAAAACTACTTAGTTCGCGCCTCTTGTCCCGCAACTTAAAAATTAGAATATATAAAACAATTATCTTGCCTACAGTTCTTTATGGATGCGAAACTTGGCCGCTTACATTAAGGGATGAGCAGCGTCTTAAGGTTTTTGAAAAAAGTATTGCGTAGAATATTCGGACCGAAGAAGGATGAGTTAACCGGAGAGTTCAGACGGTTACACAACGCCGAATTGCGTGAGCTGTATCCGGGTAATATAATTGAGGTAATTTCATCGCGGCGAATCAAATGGGCTTGTAAAGTTGTTGGGCTTAGTAACGAGAGAATTCCTAAAAGGTTAATATTTGCTGTGCCGAATGGTAAGCGTCCGAGGGGTAGACCGAAGCGAAGGTGGGAAAATTGCATTAAAGCCGATCTGAAGGGACAGAGTTTGGACGGCGATTGGTGGTGTCGGAATCGAACCTTCGGGTTCGCTAAGCATTTTATTATTATTATAATTTTATTTCACGCCATCCCAAGACCCATTTGAACAAATACCAGGAGATACATACTATATTTTTGGATGCAGAAACACCAAAAGAAATTTAGTCGAAATCGGAGACCCATTGACTGTGACCCCCTCTTCTTAGCAGAATTCAACTTTTAAATCATACTGGTGATCTAATTCATTTTGATTATAACTGAACTTTTTAGGATGATGGGGTAAAAATATTACATTCACAGGTACATGAACTTCTAAGGTTTAAAAACAATTTAAATGAAACCCAACTTAAATAGAATATTTCATATTTATTTTGAATAGTACAGTTTATATCTTCAGCAACATCTTTTCACCATATATAATATCCCAACAAAGTTATTCCAAAGAATTAAGAATAGGAAATGATTTGGCTTTAAAAACAAATCTATAGACAGAAATGAAATCACGAGACACTAGATATACATGTATATCAATACTAATGATAGAAAAAGATTTAGGTATCAGCAGCAATAAATATAAAATATATATTTTAGAAAATATTAGTGATTTTCCTCAAATAATTTTTTGTCTATAGGAATAGAATTTGACTAGAAACACAGCAACTATTGTACACAAAATTAAATTAATAAATGCTGAAATTTAATGAAAAGTTGTTCCTTTAATTTTGTTGAAACTTCATAGGACTGTAAAATATAACAGTTAAACATAAAAAAAATAATAATAAATAAAAATATAATAAATATTTACACCAGTCATAAGATATATCTTTACAATGTATTCACTTTAAATATATTTATGGTTTCTTCGTATATAATATTATTATTATATAATGTATTTACAATCTATATTGATCTTAATGCATACTTCCATAGAGCAAAAAGATAAGTTTTTAAAAATTAATATCTTAAGAAGTTGTTATACAAACAAATATTTTTCCATTAACTTTTATTTAGATTAGCTGCAGGAAACATAAATATCCAATATTTATTCATTACTTCTCTATAAAGATGATAATAAACAACCTGTATTACAATAAATTACAAAGTACGCAGTCTTTATTAAATCCTAATATCACAATAGTAATAATTAATTATATGCAACATATTTAAAATACTAACAACTTAACAGCTAACAATGTATACGTTAAATTAAAAATGTCCTTAAACTCAAAGAGGTATATAATTAAAAAGTATTTACATGTAACACAACCACAACAATTACCGTTAAAATATATTTGACTATTTGAGCGAATATTTAATAGCTAGCCTCATGTCCTGCCAAGATATAAAGATCTGCACCTTCTTCTGTTGTTGATCCTGCTTTTACCATATTTGATTCAAGTGCTACAACTCTAAATAAAAAGAATTTGGTTACAAAAATAATAAATCTCTTGTTAAATATTAATATAATTCCTAATTAATATAATACCTGTTTATATTTTGTATACCTACCAACCTGTATATATTGTGTGTACCTGTATATATACTGTGTACCTAATTAATGTTATATACCCAATAATTAATATACCCGACGGTTGAGCGTGATATCACACTATCCTAATCACCTCCCTGCATAACTATTGGCTCTGTAACAGTACTTCCTCACATAGTACTGCACCCAAGACCCTTCATGGGTTGTAGTGGTACAGGTTTTTTGTTTTAATGTTAATATAATATAATAAATACTAATCATAAATAGAATAAAAAAAAAAGAAGGCTATTCTATTCTGATAAACAGTAATTTAGTATAAGTAAATAGTATTTTTAATAGCCACTAATAAAAATAAGAAGAAAAAGAATTACTAAGTGAAGCATAGCTAGGTTGGTAGCCAAATGTAATAGAATATATTTACACATCTACAAGGATTACTCACATGCTAGGAAAATAATTTATTGTTAAAACACAAAAAGTCTACTGTACAAAAAGTACACAAAATTAATAATGATGAAGCTGTTGGAGTGGCATACATATTTCGCATATTTTCTTCCCTCAAATCACCAATCACATTTTTATAACATTTTAGTACCTAATCAAATGAAAGCAATATGAGACAGGAGGAGGAGAAGCTCTGTTGAAAATCACTTCAAATGTTCTAGGCCCCCTGAAAATTGTTGTAGGACTGCAGCAGTATTTTAGATAAGTAGCATCATCTGAATGTGATGATTAATTTTATAATTACATTTTTCCTGTTTCCTATAACAAGAAAGAGGTCGAGGAGGTGTTACAAGAAGGCATAGGACATTAACACTCAAGAGAAAAAAGCAGTTACAAGTGCTTAATTACTATGAGAGAGTACTTGAGAAGGACCAAGATGGCCAAGGCAAATGAGTTGAGGCCACTACACACTGTAAAGCAAATAGGAAGATGGAAAAAAAAAAATAGAAAGTAGTTTTCTCTATGTGAACATTTCATAGAAAGATGGTCTGTTCCTTATACACAAAAGAATTATCCGTAACAAAAGTTCTTTGATTCCTGTATCAATCTCAACATTTCCTTCGAGCCAACTATAGTGCATAGAGATCTGCAGGACAATAAATATTGGATTGAGAAGACTAGAAACTGTTGACCAGAAGCCGTTGAGATTGGATATTGGCATTTGTATTGCTATCTATACCTCACAATTCACCACACCTTCCAAAAATTAGTAATAAATATTTTGGATTATGAGAATAGTTGACTGTTTAGCTTCAATAAAAATCAACCTACTTGTCTGAGCCAAGAAGTTTATAAACTCTGCTTTTATCAACAATTTCCTGAGTCACTTCACCGTTTTTCAAACTCCGCCCTTGAACTCCATGTTTGTGGAAAACAAGAACGCTATCAGGTAAGCAAACTAGGAAAAAAGTAAAAAATAGTGATTAGAAAATAATAATTATTTGTATACAACAAAAGTGTATTAGCTTTAGAATAAATCAAATCATTAAAAAACAAGAAACATAATCGAGAAATATTGTAATAACTCACCAACAGATTCAACAGGAAAGTCAAAGTGTAGTTCAGATACCTGCTTTCTACTTGATCTAAGTTTTCCTTGAGGGGTTATAATTTTAACAATATCTGCAACATATCAAGGAAAAAAAAGCTTAAAATTGACATGAAAATGTAGGACCAAGAAATTTCGTGAGCTGAATTTAGACCTCAATTGAGACAAAAAAAGTTCATATTAATCATTTTCATACTTGAAACAGTTTCGTGAGAAATAAAAATTTAATGTTTTTCTTTTTTGATTATTGAATCTTTTATAGTAACATCCCTATATATCTTCCAAAACTGATTTTAAATGAAGGCTAATAATACTACTGTTAGGGAGGAGAAATTTCCTATCAATGTCCTTCAGGTTATAAACTTAGTGTCCATGGAAAACATACTTAACGACCAATATCAGAATGAAGAAGAGCTCAGTCCTACGAAAAATACGTATAAAAAAGGAAATCTCATTTACATAAAACTTAAAAATAGATAAAGAATATTTATTTCAAAAGATTTTGGAATGCAAATAATCAAACAAATTCACACTTATATAGTCAGATTGGAGTTGGACACATAGTAGCTAAGATTGGACCTCTATATTATTTCAGAAGAATGGATGCACTTATCCGAGAGTTCTACAATAAATGTGATACTTGTATAAAGAATAAAACACGTAGAAGTAGAGGTATTGGGCTTTTGTCTCAACTAGGACCAGCAAAAGAACCATTTGAAATAATGTTGCTTAACACAATTGGTGGCTTTGCAGGAAACCTTTCTCCAAAATAATTTTTACATTTATTGGCAGATCATTTCACCAGATACGCTTTTGTCCTCCCATCTTCGAGTCAAAAAGTTATTGATTTCATTAAAATATTAGAACCAATTGTGAAGAAACATAGAATTAAAATTCTTCTAGCTGACCAGTATTATGCCGGTATACATTCTTATGAGTTTAAACAATTTTTAAAAGTTCATAAGATCAAATTAATCTTTAATGCTGTAAAATGCCCATTCTCTAACGGATTAAATGAATGTCTAAATCAGACTTTATTAAATAGAATTCATTGCAAAATAAATGAACAACGGAACGGACCATGATCACAAGTGATGATGTAATGTACAGATGAATACAACAGCACGACTTACAGCATAACTAAATTTTCATCTCTATACCTACTGTACGGTATTGAATCATCTATTTTACCAAGTGAGTTACGATCTAACAGAAACTTGAATGAGGATCACAAAGAAGCATTCACGAATTCTCAAAAATACCATAAAATAAAGAAAGAAAGAATAGATAGAAACAAGAAAAATTATACATTTAAAAAAATGATTTAGTGTACATAGAAGCAGGCAATAAGTTAAACAGGAATAAACTAGAAGAAATATGAAAAGGTCCTTTGAGAATAATTCGAAAAATTTCTAAAACAATATATGAAGTAGATTCTGAAAGAAATCGTTCTGATGCAAATTTATACCACAGCAGCAAACTTCTATCATAAGCAGGAGAGATGTAAAGAAGCTTTAGGTTCTAACGAATTCCCACATTGGGGTTAATTATTTAATTCATGCATTTAACACGTGATGTTGGATGGGGATAACCGTGTGGTGCGGTTTGCAATTGTTTCAGATTATTAAGTGTTTAATGTCGTGTTTCATTGTAGTTAACAACTATAAAAACGGATTTTGTTTTGTAGCTATGTATAGTTTTAAGATTTAATGAATTATTTAATTTGAAATTGTAATTAATAAAGATCTTGTTTTGTAGAAGCAAAAGCAGTCTATAGTTTACCTGCAGTTAACACTAAACAAGATTATATATATATATATATATATATATATATATATATATATATATATATTTACAACTTTTCTTTCATCGACCTTTGAGTATTAAATTCAAACTTCACTATTTTATTGGGAATAAGGTCACTTAATTGTTATTTAATAAACTAATTAATGTTCATTTCTTCTGTTTATTGACGTTTCGATCCCGGTATTTTCTTTTTATTAGTCAACCATGGGATCCTCTTCAAAGCTAGAATTTAAAAAAATAGAGCTTCGATCAGGCCAGGGACACACCGACAGCCTCAGCACCGTCCACTCTATATGCTGTTATATATATATATATATATATATATATTGGAAATTTGGAGAACAGAATAGAAATCACTTAGTATCAATTTCATTGAATTCTATTTAATAATTAAAATTAATATAAATAATTGTTAACAATATAATAGCTGTGCAATGTTGAAGGCACTGATCATATGGTGTGGGAGTTAGGCTATTACAATATTGTTATGGGCTTATAAAATTTTAGGTTTTATTCAAAAAATTAATTGATGCTGTATTGTCTGGTCGATTCCAAATATTACTGGCATGACACTTACTGCCTTACTTAGATTTCATGTAATTTAAAGTAATTTTTACTCTGAATTTGTAAACAAAAATTTTTCTTCTCTTTTTTAAAAGAAAAAAACACCATTATTAATCACGCTATTAAGTGTCGGATCTTCACAATAATCGGAGTAAAGAAAACGCAGCGAGATTGATAGAGTTCTGGGAGCAACGAGCTGGCAGGCGTCTACTAATCCTAACAGCATTAGACCAGCATTAGACGTTGTTTACTACCGTCAACTGTCCTGGTATTTATTTATATTTTAATTGCGAAGTAATTCTCATTAATAAATTTAAAAAATGGTGCAATGTAATATTTGCAACAACTCTATCGCACGCGAAGATAAGAACAATATACACTGCGTTAAGTGTAAAATAATTTTTCATGGTAGGTGCGTCAACCTTAATGATAAAGACACCGAAGCATTAAAAATAATTAAAAAAACATGGGTTTGCTCTAACTGCGAACAGGTGAAAAAACAAAATACCGAGCCGTCCCCCTCAGAAATACTTGCGGCAGTAAATCGTTTAGACGCTACCGTGAACGAAGATATAAAAAACATGAAAACAGCACTAGATAAATACGGAGAGCTCAGTTTTGAACTAAACGAAAGACTGACGAAGATTGAAAAACATCTGGAAGGTCAAGCTAAAAAGTTTGAGGAGATACTATTAGAAAACAAAGCACTCAAATCCCGAGTGGGCGAATTAGAGGTTCGCTTGAATAACGCAGAGCAAGGACTATTGAGTAGATCACTGGAGATCCGCGGTATACCGGAGCGACCGGGCGAAACGCCCGCTGCTTTGGTGACCAGTATAGGAGCAAGCTTGGGGATCAGGCTTAGTGTGGAGGACCTGGACAACGTACATCGCCGCAGAAGCCGAAAAGATGACTCGCGACCACCGCCTGTTATCGCACGCTTTGTCAGGCAATCAATTAGAGATGATCTAATTACGAAAAGGAAAGTGAAGAGGGATTTCTCCACGCGGGATATCGGTTGGCAGGAAAATGACTGCCACCGAATTTATCTGGGTGAAGAGATGACTCGCACAAACAGACACCTCTATTGGCTAGCCCGGCAGAAGAGAGCGGCGGGAAAAATCAAATATACGTGGTTTGCTTCCGGAAAGGTGCGGTGTCGAAAAGAGGACGGACATAGAGTCATCCTGATAGAACAGGCCTCGGATCTAGATGTATTTGACTGACTACCTAGAAGCCGTCAACCCCTTAGCCTCATTAAAATAGTCTTACTTCTTCTCTTAGTGCTATCTCTACACCGTCACTCATCAATCTATTTATTTTCAAGTACATTCTCTTTATTTATTTTTAATGTTAATATTACTTTTTCTTCACTTAGTTTCATGTACGATAATCGCTTTTCTGTACTTTCTACTCGTTTTGTCTTCTCGCTACCAAACACTGACTGTTTCTCTCCAAATCCACTGTATGTCTAGTTCCCTAATCACATGTCAAGTTAACTCTCAATCACTTTCTGCCCATTATGACGAATTCCTGCAATACTTTACCCAAAACTTTTATCATATCATAGCAATATCCGAAACCTGGCTCAAACCTTATATTCCATCATCTTCAGTCTCCTTGCCTAATTACATCCTGCTCCGTCATGACCGGGTAAACCGGACTGGCGGTGGAGTAGCCATGTTTGTCCACAATAGCCTAAAGACCCGAATCCTCGATTGCTCCCCATCTTCCGATCATCCTCATGTAGAATACCTCTTAGTAGAAATTCTCAGTAATATTTCTCCTATCCTTTACGCCGTGGTATATCGCCCTCCTCTCGTGCCATTTGACCCGTCCTTCGAATCAACTCTATTCAACTTCGTTCCCCTCTATCCCAGAATAATTATCTCCGGTGACCTCAATACCAATTTCCTCTCAAACTCCAATGACAAATCCTATTTAGAAAATCTGTTTTTCTCACTTCACCTATTCATCGTTCCTTTTTCCTCCACCCACCACACCACCAGATCTGACACTTGGCTAGACTACTACATCATCGACTCAGCACAAAACCTCCTCTCCGCCTCTCAATTGCCAGTATCCTTTCTTTCATCTCATGATCTGATACAAATAACGTATAATATCCGCACTCCTCCAATCCATCCTCGAACTATCACTTTCCGCCAACTGGATACCCTTACTCGAGAAAAAATATTACCTGATCTAGTAACATTGGATTTGAATGAAATATATCATTGCTCCTCTGTCGACACCATGGTTCATATTCTCACCACCAATCTTCTCAATATACTCAAAACCCACGCTCCACTCAAAACCTCCACTTTCCGTCATCGTCCTGCTCCTTGGATGTGTCAGGAAATTAAGGATCTGCAGAAGAGACGCGACGCTGCACGCAGACGCTTCAGACGGACTAGGCTTGCAGATGATTATCAAATATTCAGAGTGCTTCGTAACACGACACAGACAAGGATCCGACAAGCGAAAGCGAACTACTTTCACGAAGCCCTTTCCTCAGCTCCTGATATCAAATCAAAATGGCTTCTACTTCGTAAGCTTTCCCTCTGTGAACCTTCTAGATCCCCTTCCTCAGTTTTCCCAATATCACCTGATGACCTAAACTCCCACTTTATATCGGTTTCCACCTCTTCTTTACCATCCCCTTCCGGCTTTTCTCCAGAGGTACCTTTTAACGACAATAATTTTTATTTTTCCGACATTTCTCCCACAGACCTTATTACCGTTATAATGAAATCCCGTTCCAATTCCGTAGGCCCAGATGGCATTCCTATCAAACTAATAAAATTATGTCTCCCTGAAATCCTCCCAGCACTCCTTTTCATCTACAATTTCTCCCTGCAGAATTCAATATTCCCGACCTCTTGGAAAAAAGCCATTGTCCTTCCTTTAAACAAAAAGCCTAATCCATCCTCTCCCGAAGATTTCCGCCCAATATCAATCCTTTCCAATCTTTCTAAACCCCTAGAAAAGTTAGTGCAATCCCAAGTTTCCAACTACCTTGAACAATCCAACCAACTCGATCCTCTCCAATCTGGCTTCCGTCCTGGCTACTCTACACAATCTGCTCTGATTAAAATTACTAGTGATATCCAGACTGCAATAGATGACAAAAAACTAACCATACTTATACTGCTTGATTTCTCCAAAGCTTTCGATTCCATTATCCATTCCATCCTTTTCAACAAACTAAAATCATTATCCTTCTCCAATAGTTCCATCTCTTGGTTCCAGTCTTTCCTCTCACAACGAACCCAAGCAGTTTCCATACCTAATCAACCTCTATCTGCCTACCTTCCTTTATCCTCAGGAGTTGCACAGGGTTCAAGCATGTCTCCTCTTCTTTTCAGTTCTTATATTAATGACCTAAATGATTCAATTATCCATTGTTCCCACCACCTTTATGCCGACGATTCTCAAATCTATTTATCCTTTTCTCCCGCTGAGTTATTGGTGGCATTTGCCAAAATTCAAGAAGATTTAGATCGAATTAGTGCCTGGGCCAACTTAAATGGATTAAGGCTAAATGCTGCCAAAACTCAGGCCATTCTCATTGGTTCCAAGCCCCTTCTTAGATCCCACACCAACTTTCCCTCACTCTATCTAAACAACCACCCCATCACCTTCTATCCCTTTGTTAAAAATTTAGGCTTTCTCATAGATCAAACCCTTTCCTGGAATCACCATATCTCTCATATATCCCGCCGTGCAATTTCTACCCTCAAACTATTCCATCACTTCCGCCATCTTCTACCCCAAAATACCCGTAGACTCATAGTTTCCTCTCTCATCTTTCCCCACTTTGACTACAGCTGTGTGGTGTACGATGGCCTCTCGGTGGAACTGCGTGATAGACTCAAAAGACTTATGAATTGCTTCGTAAGATTTGTAATTGGAACCCCGAGACGCTCCCGTGTCTCCCACCACTACACTGAGTTAGGGTGGCTCTTCCCCTCCTTAAGAAGACAATATTTCCTTGGCACTTTCCTTTATCAAATCATTACCGATCATCGTCCTTCTTATGCCTACAACCTTCTCCAATTTAAGTCCTCAATCCATTCACTCACTACAAGATCCCGACCCTCTGACCTATACATCCCTTCTCATAGATCTGCCTCATTCCAAAATTCCTTTATAGCCCGCTCTGTCAACTTTTGGAATTCCCTCCCGATCAAAATTCGACATGCCCCTTCCCTGTATACATTCAAAAACCTCCTATTCCAATTCCTGTTCCAAAAACAGTCTGATACCAGCTAACTATTGATATTATATATGTATTGTGTAGCAATCATATAATCATAACACTTGGTAAGAGATAGTACATGCATTTCCTACTATCGACGTAGGAATTTCAATACATACATTTTTTTTTATTTTTTTTTTTATTCAATTATAAGTAACTGTTTATTTTTATATATATATATTCAAGTAAAGTTTTTTTTTTTTTTTTTTTTTTATGAAATGAACTCATTGTATCTCTTTTTCGTTCTTCATTTCTCAAAGTGTATGTTTATGTTGTTCAACCCTTAAATATAATTTTGTTCATAGTTCAAGTGATTCGTTCATAGTTTTAATTGTTTTGTTCATAATTTTAAATGCTCTGTACATAGTTTTATCTGTTTGTATATAGCTTGTGCACCTAAGGTTTTCTTTACTTTTTATTTTATTTTATCAATTTTATTTATTGTTTCAACGTTCAGGCCACGTCTGAAGGGACTTAGTCCCAGAATAAAGTTTTTTTTTCTAAAAAAAAAACAAAAAAAAAAAAAAAAACGTCTTATTTGTGATTGTGTTTATTTCCATTGAAGTTCAATCAGTTTGTCTTGTTAACTTCACCTATATTTTTATATTCAAGCTTAATTAGTTTTGTTTTCACTGAAGAAAAGTATTGGTCTCGTTAACTCCGAACAAACAAAAGTTGAATTTTTCCTATGGATTTTCTGGTTCCATCTATTTCATGAACCGAAAACGTACCTATTAAGTAATGTATTATATATATATATATATCTTAATTAAGTATTTATTAATTAATTAAGTATATATATATATATATATATATATATATATATATATATATATATATATATATATATATATATATATATATATATATATATGTATGTATTAGTTATTAGTAAAATGATAAAACTTTGTCCATATTTTTATTTTTTTTCCCTCCAATTTTGAAAAATCATTGAATGTATATGTTAACGCCGCATACTCTCATATCTCTATTTTTTTTTTTTTGTATTATTTTTCTCCCCATTCACCCCTTTTAAGTGTTAATGATGAAAGGTTTGTTTATTTTTTTTGGGTAAAAACGGAGAGACAATTGTCCAAATGGACGACTTGGCCAATGATATCAAAAGATGTTAGGACCAGGGCTACTTAAAAATCGAAGTACAAATCTTTCCCCGGTGCGTTTCCTCAATTGTGGGGAAAATTAGAGTAAAATTAAAAATGTTGGGAAAGAGAGGAAAAAAGAATACAATTAGACCTGTAAAACATGAAAAATGCATGCACAAGAAACTAATATTAAATAGAAATTAAATATTCAATTAATTAAAAAATGGAAAATGAAAAATCCCCTTCTAAATGCTTACAACATTTATTGAGATAAAAGATAAAAAACAAATGAGAAGAAAAAAAATTATTCAAATGCAGTGAAATAAAATAAAACATAAATGCAATATTTAGTGAAAAATAAAAAATTGTCCATCAAAAACAAAACATAAATAAAAAACTTCTATAACAAAGATTAAATTAAGAGAGAAAAAAATAACTTCAAGAGAACAAAATCAAATTTCGAGAATAAAATTAATCAAAAGGAAAAAAATTAACTTGAGAGTTCATTAAAGTATAAATGATAATTTAGAGAGAAAACCCAAATTAATATTTAAATGTCCCATGGTGATGATGAGAATAAAAAATGTTCCAAGTTAGAGAATCTTCTTCCAAAGAGGTTACCTTGTACGATGTCAAGTCGATGTTGGGGAGTATCGAATCGATAGGCCTATCGATCTCAATCAACGACTAGAGATGACATAGCTGGGCCTCTCAAAATGGCGCTGGTGAGGTGAACGATACCGCCTGGAGCTTGGTGAAAATGGTGAGGGTAGATGTCCACTATAAACGAAAGACAGCTCCAGACTCCTGCCAAGCAGTTTTATCGCAGTATTTGTGTCTTAATCCCTAAGATAGGGTATTACTGCCGGGCTGGAGAGTATACACAAATGCGATAACACATCGCAAACGAAGCCAAATATACAAATAATATAAACTTAAATATATTTCTGAGACAATTGTCCCTCCGTTTTTTATCAAAAAAAAAAATAAACAAACCTTTCATCATTAACACTTAAAAGGGGTTAAAAAAAAATAGAGATGTGAGAGTATGCTGCGTTAACAGTATCAATAATTGGAGTGTTTATCCAACAGAATCTATGAAAAAAATGTCTGCCAAGTAACGTCAGTATAGCTTCCTCACCGTTTCATTGGCTAAGATATATCTATACTACAAGGTATACAATTTTTCGTATGAGAATAAAATCTATGGGAGAAGCGAATTTGGAACAGTTACCCTTAAACATTCGCAGGTTTGATATTCATGAATTTCGTTTATCAGCTAATATTAAAATGCGAAAGAGTGCCTTATTTGAAGATTCCATATTGATTATTCTTAAAAAAAAATATCATGCTTTATTGGTATAATTTCATATTTTTCCAAATTTACATGCTATTCTCCATCGTAGCAGACTGCTTATATCAGTTGCAAGCTACAAAACGTCACCTGTAGCACAAATAGTAGAGATATATACTTAATAGATATGTTTTTAATTTGTAAAATAGATGGAACCAGAAAATCCATAGGAAAAATTCAACTTTTGTTTGTTCGGAGTTAACGAGACCAATACTTTTCTTCAGTGAAAACAAAACTAATTAAGCTTGAATATAAAAATATAGGTGAAGTTAACAAGACAAACTGATTGAACTTCAATGGAAATAAACACAATCACAAATAAGACGTTTTTTTTGTTTACAAATTCAGAGTAAAAATTACTTTAAATTACATGAAATCTAAGTAAGGCAGTAAGTGTCATGCCAGTAATATTTGGAATCGACCAAACAATACAGCATCAATTAATTTTTTGAATAAAACCTAAAATTTTATAAGCCCATAACCATATTGTAATAACCTAACTCCCACGCCATATGATCAGTGCCTTCAACATTGCACAGCCATTATATTGTTAACAATTATTTATATTAATTTTAATTATATAGGAATTCAATGAAATTGATACTAAGTAATTTCTATACTGTTCTCCAAATTTCCTCCAAGTTTGGGTCAAATTGAATGCCATGTTTTCAAACTATAGGCATATCAAATAACGCATACACATTTCCTGATCTAAAAGCAAAAGTATTTTTTTTGGAGTAGTAGATAGAATTTGATAAAATTGATGCCTATTTTATTTTACATTTACCAATCGGTAAATTTCCTCCAAATTTGAGACAAATCGAACTTGCGGTTTTAGAGATATAGACGTATGAAGGAAAACACATTTGTGCATATATAACAGAAAGCAATTTACATAATTCAATAAAATTGACCCTACATTATTTTTTCACAAATACCTACCTTTTATCCAACTTAGAGCCTAATCGAACTAGCACTTTCTGAAATATTGGCATATCTACAAAAAAGCGCTTGAGCGAGCATAAGCGGAAGTGCTAGTTAAAATTTAATAAAATTTATATGGGACCAACTAGACACCAACCCGCACAATTCCTGAAAATCGGATAAACAGTAGTAGGTGATATGCCCGTTAAATGGATTTGACTACAGACAGGCACCGAACCAAATTAATATCACCATTAGAAACGAGAAAAAAATAAATAAATAAAAGGAGAGTAAAAAATTATAATAAAGAGTGTAAGATATAGTGAGAACTAGAACATAATATTGCAGCACTGGTTGTGCCTCTCATTCAATGTGGAGAGGGACAATTCTTATGCAAAAGACCAGGCACGTGCAAGGTTTCACTAGGTGCAGTAAATTTCAAGCACTATCTTTCAAAGTATGAATTTCATTAAACAGTTGTACCTGGTAAACAACAGATAATTGGTAAGCACTGTCAACTAGACATATCATCAATGGAAGATACTTTCTGTTTATTCCCACCCAATGCAATGAAAACAAAATATACAGCACAAAATGTGAGCCCACCACTAGGTTAATATTAGGATATGTCCCAAAAGTGTTTTTGTTGAAAAAAAAAAAAAGTTTTTACTTACTGGAATAACATACTAAAATGGCATCCTTTTCTAATTGTGATACACTGATTATATTCAAATTTTCTCTTCTGGGAATAACAGTAGCTGTAAAAAAATCATTTAATTACTAATTAATGAGTGAAATTAATAAATATATACAAACAAAAAAAAACATCAAAAGAGTATTAGCTTTATTCATTAATCCTCCTCACTTTGACTAGAATACGTTGATAACTTATAAAAATATCTATATTTTTTCTGTCCTGGTTAGATACATACCAACATTAAACCCCATGCAAAGCAATACATTAATTAGGTATCTCAATCATAATAAATGATCATTCCATTCAAGCAAATAAATGCTGTAGACAATGGAATAACAAACTTTATGGTTATAAGATTTATGTTGGGAGCAAGGTAGCTCAATGAGTATTATTTATTGTGTTCCGAGGTTTTGGGAAATATTAGGGGGACCAGAACGTAATGTCGTTTCTGAGCATATCACCATTTCATTGTAATTCGGTAGCTAATTTTGTACATCTTTGTCATAGCAAAGACATTCTAAGGTTATAGTGATTTCTTTAGTTGCAAATATTTAAATTCAAAATTTTGTTTTGCAATTTTGGGTGAAATGACCAGCCAAAAATCAGAAGAGGTACATATCCGGCATTGCATGCCTTTTCAGTTTTGCAAAGGTAGTAACGCAACAGTTACTACCAAAAACGTTAGTGATGATCCGAATGCATTAGAATTTCGTAAATGTCAAAGGTGGTTTTTAAAGTTCAAATCAGCTAATTTTGATCTTTCCGACTATTATCGATAAGGAAGGGCAACAACGTTACGCAATAATATGATAATGGTGGAAATCAAAGCAAAACCGTGTCAGATAATCGAGGAATTGTCTACCGGTCTTAATTAACCTTGGTCGACTATCCAAGAACATTTGCAGCAGATTGAAAAACCACCATATGCAAGTTATTGCTTCAACGGTGCAATATAGAAGTGTTTGATGGCTTGATCTTCGGGAATGAAAAATGAGTCATGTTTAATAATCTAAAACACAAAAGGCAATGGCTCTCCCTAAAAGAATCGCCACAAAGTACTGCTAAGCCAGGTTTGCACCCCAAAAAGGCCCTTTTGTATGTTTAGTAGAGTAATCCAGGTGTTGCTTATTTTGAAGTACTGAAACCTGAACAAACTATGAACACAGACCATTATTGTGAACAATTGGATCGTGTAAATCAATCATCAATTGATAAGTGGGCAGTGATTTTCAGCAAAGCTAAAAGAGAGTTATTCTGCAACATGAAAATGCAAGATTGCACTGAGTAAGAAGAATCCTATAAAAAATTAATGAATTGAGATGAAAGGTACTTTATCATCTACTATACTTGCCCGATGTTGTACCATCGGATTTCCATTTGTTCGGATCGTTTCAACACGTTTTAAATGGAAAAAGGCTTTCAAATTTGAATGATGCCCAAAATGCCTTCTTTATATATTTTGCTAACAAACCAATTGATTTTTATCGATCCTGCATTGAAGATTTGCACACTGGATTGCAAAGGGTTGTTGATGATGAGGGTGATTCCATCAATGATTAAAAATAAAAACTTGTGTGAAATTTATGTGTTTGAATTTAATGTAAGAAAACGACATTGCTTTCCCGTCCCCCTAATACAAATTATTTCTTTACAATACAATAATCGATCAAGTAGACTCTAAGCAATAAAACTTTCTTAAAGTTTAAATAAAGCTAACCAGATTAATAGATTACAAGTTGTTTAAAAAAAAAAGTATTTAAATGTAACTCAGATTAATAGCATAATTGGTTCCATAAAATATATGACTAAAAAATTGATTGAATTATATATCTTTTAATATCTATTGTATAGAAAATGGAGGAAAGAGAAAGACTTGAAATGATTGATCTGGAATAAATTCTATGCAAATATACAGAAAGTATGAAAGAAATTAAGAAAATATAGTAAATCATTTCTTCTTAAAAATATATTTTATAACGTATATTCTTGGTCTGTCTCATCTAGAAATAAAGAAATCATAAAACAAAATGAAAGTAATTCAAAGTAATTAAGGGAGTTATAACATACCTGTTCCATCTAAATCTTCAAGTTCATCACTGTGGAACCAACTAGCTCCAGAATTCATATTTATCAGTTCAAGAATAAGCCTATCTTGCTGATATCCTTGCTTGACACTTACACAAACGACTGGATATTCCAATTCTGGAGTAATAACCATTTCAAAAACATTCAGTGGTAAAGGGAGATTGCATTCAACATGCTAAAGTAAAACATATAATGCAATAAATTAATTCAAGCATGTTAATGGGTGAATAACAAAAGTATTTAAAAAATTAAAAACAACCTAATTTATCATTAAAGATTATACCTCTATTATTTAGAATTTGTCATTTATCATTGAGTAGTAAAACTAAGAAACATAGTTGATAATATTATTTCATGCTTTATCATTAATCAAAGAATTAAAAACAATAAACTACACAGCTTAAAACATTAAAAAAAATGGAATAACAAAGATTTCCTCATGAGCACCAACATCTTTTTCGTTTAAAAGTTTTATTAAACCTGTTAAAAAACAATTTTATGCATTATCTTAAACATGAGAAATGCTTTAATTTTAGTACAGACTCATTTTTTAAGACGAAGTAAAATATAAAATCATTTCATGGATGTATAAAGCTTATGTTTAAAACCTTAAACACATTTACTGTAGTTTAATAATTCTTGATCTGATATTATACTTAAATAATTAGGTATCAGCGTCCGTTTATTTCTAAATATTGTCATGTAACTTTTTTAAAAATTAAATTAGTGAATAATTTGATGAATTTTCCATTTGTGATACTCCAACAGTATCCACTACTATTTCATTGTACTTGTGCGAAGAAGCGAAATATAAAAGTATTGCATAGATACGTTTATAATCTTAAATATATTTACTGTAGTTTAATAACTCTAGATCTGATATTGTATTTAAATATTTAAGAATCTATTGGCCGTTTATTCCAAAAAATCATCATGTAACTTTTTAGAAAATTAAATTAGTGAATAGTTTGAAGACATTTCCTTATGTGATATTCCAACAGTATCCACTTACAATTAATATGATAATTTTTGACCTTTCTATGACAGACAATGTCTCTCAATTCCATTTAACAAATTTTGCACTGAAAAATAACTGTTTAATAACTAATAGTCGTACAATCCATAATCAATGGATCGTACAATCCATAATCAACCGGTGATATAATAGATAAGACTTTTGATATTTTAATGTATTTATGATTTGTTAGCTGTAATTTTTTAGCTTTAGCTCTGTTAAAAATGCAATTCAAAAATTGTATAATAGCCGAACATGGCCAGAAAATAATTTCTATTCAAAGTTAGGCGGTAAGTGAAAGTTGTGTGTTGTGCGCACCACATTTTTTTTCATTTTTTAAAGTTATTTTTAACTATTCTGTCAACATACTTTTAAAAATATCAGGTACAGTGTTGAAGAGTAGGGGTAGACGTATTTGCCTGCCAATGTCCATGGAGCTATGCCAGTTTTTTTTTTGGAAATTACAGCACAGCACTTTGTTGAGTAAGGGTTTCATTTTTTTACTTTCCCTTAACTATATATGAAATATATAATAAGGCAAAGTATTGAGAACGTGAAAATTTTTGAATCCGAGTTTTCAACGGAAATACATGTTTTGAGGTCCCCTGAGTCCAAATAACCAAGCAAAATGGTCTGTGCGCGTGTGTTTATGTGAACAGTCTACCTCAAAAACGAAAAGTCGTATGGAAGTGAAATTGTATATTTACGGTTTTTATATGCTAGAGATGTTACAGCAACTTTTTCGTCAAAATTGGCTAATCGGAAGCGGCACTTTATATCAATGGTGAAATACATTTTTCCAATTTTCTCAAAAACGGCCATAACGATTTAAATTTAACTCAGTGAAGCATTGTATAATTAAGTGGTCTTTAATATCATTTAGGTCTTATCCCAATTTATGTCACTTCACAGAACTTAAATGCTGGATTGATAAGTTCGTTTGCCTTGGGATCCTTCTCCCTATCAATGCCGAATAAACAAAATCTTAGGCCAGCAAACCCATCGCACCAGCTTTCGACATGATACGCTGTCTCATCCTCCCGGCCACAGTACCTACAAAGAGACGACTCTGTGAGCCGGAGTTTGAACATATGATAATTCAGTTTACAGTGCTCTGTATATGTTGCTGTAATTTTCTTCAGTGAGCTCCTGCTCAAATTAATTAGTAAGTTAGTTCTTTTTTGGCAGATTCCTTCCAGAAACAGTCTAGAGTGGGTCTGCTTTTTCAATAACCAGTTCCTTTCGTTTTCAGCACCATATATCTCCCCAATTCTGTTTGTTGCCAGATACTGACTAATACCACAGATGGGTTCGGGAGCTATGGGTGTCGTTTGAGAGCCTTGTCTGGCTAGTTCATCAGCCATTTCATTACCATGAATTCCTGAGTGACCCTGGACCCATTCAATGTATATCTTATTAAGTCTAGATAATTTGTTGAGAATTTTAACACAATTCCCCCAACTACCTTGGATCTAGTTGTATAGTTGTCTAGTGCTCGAATGGGCGCTTGACTGTCCGTATATATTGCTTTTCTCCTCCCAACTAACCCGTCAAGCAGCATTTTTGAAGCACAGTGAGTTATTGCCAGTATTTCAGATTGAAACACTGTTATGTAATTTATTGACAGTAACTATAAAAAATGGCAAAATATGAGGTTTGAAAGAATATGATAATTGGAAACCGGAGAAAAAAAGAAAAATGTTTATCCTGGTTGACAATGAATCTTTGGAAATAATGGTCAGAAGGTATACATATGATATGTCATTGGAAAGCGGAGAATTTTAGAAAAAAATTATTTAAAATAAATAAAGTTGTAGAAGGTAACAAAGATTGCCGAAAAAAATATAGATAATAATTACAGAAAAGTAACATTATTTACCGTAAATCACATGCTTCAAAGAAAATTAAATGAAATTTTCTTACTAAATGCAAACTTTTAAATTTGTTCTAAGTTAGAAAAAAAAGTATTTAAAATCTATCGAATCAAACCTATGCCATTGTTTAAAATACCATTTCATTGTACTTGAGTGAAAGAAGAAATGAAATATAAAAATATTTCATGGATATGTTTATAAACTTAAATGGTACTTTTCGTCTAGGGGGCCGCTACTGACTGCTATCTGCCAATGTTTATAACCTGAACACTGATAACTCCCATAAAGAACTGATAAGCCTTCTTTTACTTCATATCTTCGTATTATTGTATTAAATTCGTATTATTGAAAGTGTAAACAGATACAAAAACAAATTTAATAACAAAAAAAATACTTTTATTTGACGACACATGTATTAATGAAATAATAAAAAAAACACTTTAAGAAGATATGTACATATAAAATATCAAAATGAAATAATAAAAAACACATTTAAAAGAACATATTTACATAGAAAAGAAAAAATATAAAAAAATATAAAACGAAATCGGTTTTATAAAAAGATAAAACATTCATCTGTTTCTCGGCAAACTCCACCAAACATCCACTGCTGAGATAAAACTCTCCCCACATGATTTTTTCGTTTAGAAAAAAGACTTTCTTTTACTTCAACCACTTTACCAGGTCCTCCAATTTTTTTTCTTGGCCTGTATAACATGTCATGGGCACAAACCTCTCTTAGACATTTGTTCCACGTTACCATAGCTCTGTTGAATAGTTTCAGCTGCTCTTTGGCCCACTTCATCGTTGTCAAGCTATGGGACCATCCATAAATCAATTTTAAAGCTGTTAAAAACGAAATCCTCGAGCCCTCCAACCATGTTCCTTTCCTTATTGAAAGTTTTGTGTCATAAGTCCTACGAAAGCATCTCCATTTGGCCTTCCTGGTTGACTTCATTCGATGACCTCGATCACACGTCGATTCACGTCGGCAAGTAACCCAACATTTTAAAAATATTGAAGTGCCTGTTCTTCTGAAGGCGTCAAATTCCATATTCTAAGAAGATCCATAATATGACGAAAAGAAACACAAAGGGGCCACAAACTAAAAAAAAAGTGAAATAAACACAAACGGGTCAAAAACTAAAAATAATTAAAAATAAACACAAACGGACCAAAAGTAAACAATTTAATAAGTGAACGTAATAAGGGAATAACTGAAAACTAAACAATGCAATAACTGAAAGGTTTGGCGGGATAAGAAGAGGGAGGTTATGTGACGTGCGTTAGATAAGATAGATAAGAGGTGAGGTTTCAGTCCGGCCTGCTAGACAAAAAGTACCACTTAAATATATTTACTGTAGTTTAATAACTCTAGATATGATATTATATTTAAATAATTAGGTATCTATTGGCCGTTTATTAAAAAAACATCATCAAGTAACTTTTTAGAAAATTAAATTAGTGGATAATTTGAGGAGTTTTCCTTAGTGAAATCGCAACATTATTCACTTACAATTAGTGTGACAACTTTTGATCTATCCATGACAGGCATTGAAAATCTCATAATTTCATTTTAGTAAACTTTAAAATAGAAAATAACAGTTTAATAACTAATAGTCCTACAATCTATAATCATTTATAGGTTAAATAGATTAGATATACAATACTTTCAAATCTCTCTAGGTATAAATGAGCTTTTCGGTTGACAGAATGACTAAATCCAATTTGAACATAGTTTATTATTAATTTTAGTGATGTTTCTAGTTGCGAAATATATACCTTTATTCACAGTCCTATATTTCAACACTGCAATCAACTTACTCACTATTTGAATAGATATAACATTTCCAACTAGAAATATCACTAAAATGGCATTACTCAAAAATGTTGGAATAGGAGTTAGTCATTCAGTCAATTGAAAGGCTCAGAGACTGCAGTTAGATGGTTTATAAAAGCAGATGGAGTAACTAGATTTTTAATGCCTACCGTCAATATAATAGACTTTTTGTAATTTTAATGGTCTTAATATTTTGTTATCTGTAGGCTTTAAGCTGCAGCTCTGTTTAAAATGCACTTAAAATTTTTTATAATAGCCCAACAATCTCAGAAAATAATTTCTATTCAAAGTAGAGCGGTAAGTGAAAGTTGTGTGTTGCGCGCACCAGATTTTTTTTTTTTTTTTATGTGATAAAAATTAAGCATAAGGCCATCCTATATAAAATTAAAACTTACAAACTATGACACAGAATTCAATTAATTTATTTTCTACCTTACATAGCTTTTAAAACTTTTTTCCCCCTTTTTCTGTTGGCATTACAGACCATGTAAATCTTTTGCTGCCTTAACAAGCCTGCTTCATCTCTGTCTGTCTTGGACTATTTCTTTCCAGTTATCTACACGCAGCTCTATTGCATCTTATTGATTTTATCTATCCATCTGCTTTTTGATCTTTCACATGATTTATTTTTTGCCTTCTATTGAGGCATTCATTGTTATGTACAGGCTTCCAGATGGATTTCTACGAGCTACATTCCCTGCCTATCTTAACCTCTGTGCCTGCATATCATGGGATATTGATTGGCCATGTCATCCGCCCAAAAAATATATTAATTTAGAAAAACAACTTTTCATCTTATTACATTTTTTATTTTCATCGATAAATCAACTCTTTGGATGTTAGTCCTAAGAAAAAAAACATCAAGAGAAAGAAAGTTGAAGAATGTAAAATTTTCATCAAGAATATAGAGCATTACAATTGGAATTTGAAAATACAATTAACAATATCATTAATACAAGACAATGTTAATGACAGGAATATTGCCCAAATAAGCACATTTTATTACTTATTTGATTCATGTAATGTAATATGAAGTATTTTAGTTTTTATATTTTATACAGAATTGTATAACAATTAAGGCATCATTAACTAGAACTTGCAGTTTTTTTTAACACTTTTGATACAGAAGGTTCTTCTGGAAGGACACTACGTTCTTCCCCTACTTATGGGTGGGCCTTTGGAAAGGACTGTATTTCCTAACCCTTCCTATTCCAGAGACTCGTGCGTGATGGGAATAGAGTTTTTCAGTCAGTGACAGTTGCATTGTAGCCTTAAAGTGTCATATTTTATTTTTAAATCAGCCATGTAGAAGTTATTTTGTGAATTTTAAATGAAATATGCACATATAAGTGAGATATTTCCATAAAGTGAAACCCATGGCATAAGTGTTTTACAAAACAATTTTATACTCAACTAATCTCATTAACTATAACTAATCGCTCATCAACTAAACTCAAGCTATCCATTCTCCAAGTCTTTAAAACCAATAAAATACCATAATTTCGGGAGAAGAAAAACAAAAAATAACATAGAGCTGTGGATTAGATGATTGTTCATCTCTCTCCAGTTAACATTTAACAACACAATTTGTGTTATTAGATGTTTTCAGGTACTCTTTAAAAGAACTACTATACAATTAAGACAGGTTAAGTAATAAAGTAATTACAATATCTACATTATACCAACCTTAAGAAGCATGAACTTGTTGAGAGGATCATACCATTGCATTAAAAATATTCCATTAGGAACAGCTCCACAAAGGTATTTGTAGCCATTGTATGGGTTACGACCAACACAACATCGTATGCATCCTTTCGTATCTGGTACTCTGGTAGTTAGAGCAAACTTCCTAGGAACCAGTCTTTCAGGAATTCTATTCATATGAAGGGAAAACCTGTGAAGACTCTGTTTCCCATGAAGAGCAGGCAAATCATGCCTGTACAATTGAGGTGTTTTTCCTACATAACAAGAAATGTTAATAAGTACTGTGTTTACTAATAAAATACATTCATGTCAATGCAATAATAATAGAATTTAACCAGAAAAAAACATAAATGGTTTTCAAAACTTAGAAAAGTAATTTAAAAAATTCAAAAGAAGAATGATAAATTAACAACCTGATAAAGACATAAGGACATCCTTGATGACATAAAGCCAAATAGTACGTCGAGGATAGAGCTGGTCCATAGCAGTTTCATGAAGCTCATTTAAGTTAAGATCATAAATACCTTCCTCTGCACCAATCAGAATGTGCTGATCTCGTGTTTCAGGGTGTATCCAACTAGCAGTGCAATGAATTCGTAGTGGACACCCATTAAAAACCTAGACAAAAAGTTCTTTTTAAAATATAGTAATTTTAAAAAATATAACTGATTATAAGTAATAACTTCTAGCTTCTATCATGATATAATATTAAAATAAACATGATCAATTATTCACAAAAATAAGCAATATTAGGCATTATTTATAAAAATCTGTAAGCCAACTAAATATATAAGAAGGGACAACTAGTTTATTTTGTTGGTGAATCTACAGTGAAACTTAGTTTAAATTGAACTGAACAATTTGTTTTATATTAATATATTTATCTTTTTTCCTTCTTATATTGTCCTCATGTATAATATCATGTTTTATATTGTACCTGTTATTTACAAACTAATTAAAATTAACATTGATTGGGCCAGACTCCATGTACCCAGTGGGCCAGACCCCCTTACCGTGCACGCTCCCCTCCCTCCCCCCCCCCACATCCCTATAAATTGCATATCGTTGTGTTCCTTGTAACTATTTATTAAAAAAAAGCCAATGTTCCCACAAAAAAAAGTGAACGCACTGTCCCAAAATGGCGTCCAAAGATGGCGGATTGACGACTTTGACTTTACTTAGTTTTTTGGTCAGCATTTGGCTTAATTTTCTCATGGTTGGTCTTTTATAGCGTCACCCTTTCTGTCTTTCTTTGTGCATAGAGAATAATTCATTCAATATTAAAATTTCCTATTTATTTATTACCCGCTTAGTCCAACTTCCGCACAAAATTAAGGAAATAAAAATTAATTTTTTAATTAGTGATATATGAGTTTTACTAAACAACCCGGTAGCTTTTCTTTGTATATAGTTCAGATTAGGTATATATTATTTTAGTTTATAAAACAGGTATTAATATGACTCATTTCCTGGGAAGTATATAAAAATTTTAATTACCTTTAAGAATCAGTAAATATACAAAACACAGTGTTAAATTGCAAACGTTAAATAAAATGAAATGAAGATATTCAGCAAAGTATTTTTTAATTAAGTTTATTATTATAATTTTATCATTTTTACAATTGAGGTCTTCTTAAATGACCTACGTATAGAATAAAGGAGGTTAAATTAAAAAAAAATATAATACATTTTTTTTTAATTTAAATTTTTTTTTTTACAATTAAATTATTGCATTAATATTTGTTCGTTAATAAAACCAATATAATGTACCAAAAATATTATTATATCACTATAACTAAGCCATTTATGTGTACTGATTGGTGTGGTAGAGGCCTGTAGGCACCCACGCCAGTACCGCTTTTCTGCCGCATAAGTGCATTTTCTACGGAACTGCATAAATTTTTTAAAAAAATAATCAGTGTTTTTGAAAGAGAAATATATTTTCCAGTTTATTTCAGCACGTTTTGCGTTATTGTAGGCCTTTTAATTACAAACAACGCTTGATTTGTAACTTGAAAATTTTTTTGTTAAAAAAATTGACTTTACTGGTGTTTTTTATAGCCTAAGCCAATTATTTTTTAATATTTCTTCATGTTATATTATTCTATGACTATTCAGCTTTAATAAAAGACCAACTATGAGGAAATTTAGCCAAATGCTGATTCTCAGTGACCAAAAAACTAAGTAAAGTCAAAGTCGTCAATTCGCCATATTTGGACGCCATTTTGGGACAGTGCGTTCACTTTTTTTTGTGGGAACATTGGCTTTTTTTTAATAAATAGTTACAAGGAACACAACGATATGCAATTTATAGGGATGTGGAGGGGGGGAGCGTGCACGGTAAGGGGGTCTGGCCCACCGGGTACATGGAGTCTGGCCCAATCAATGTTAATTTTAATTAGTTTGTAAATAACAGGTACAGTATAAAACATGATATTATACATGAGGACAATATAAGAAGGAAAAAAGATAAATATATTAATATAAAACAAATTGTTCAGTTCAATTTAAACTAAGTTTCACTGTAGATTCACCAACAAAATAAACTAGTTGTCCCTTCTTATATATTCAGTTGGCTTACAGATTTTTATAAATAATGCCTGATATTGCTTATTTTTGTTAATAATTGATCATGTTTATTTTAATATTATCTCATGATAGAAGCTAGAAGACTAATGGCTACACAGTTTATAAGCCAATAAATAAATTTAAAAAAATATTAGCAATTGTCTATTTCTAACCGACTTAATATTCTTGTGAAATATTTAATTGTAACCTGTTTTCAAATCATAAAGAGACTTTTCTGGATGAAGATAAAACTTCTGAAAGGCCCAAACTGCAAACATGTAAGACATGCCAACAATTACTTACTTCCTAAATAGTATAAAACTCCTATTTGGGCATTGGTTTTATTTAGAACTGAAAGCCATTCCTTTCTCTCTTTCACCTTTCTTTTCCATCCTCTCACTTTTATCCACCTCTGATCGTCTTCCACATCATTTTATAATGTTAAACATCATCAGATGTGAAAATGAGATATATTTCAAATATATTTTGCCACTCGCATACACAAAATTATGCATTGTATAACTTCCTTAATCATCTTACTTAAAACTTAAAAATATTTTAAATTATTTGAAAATTACAGTTTTTTTTTTCTTCTACCAAAAATGAAAAAAACTATGATTGTCTGGAACTAAACTGTCTTTTAAAACAAATATTAAATTCCTTGAGAAAATTATAAGTGACAACAAATTAGAAGCTAGTGAACTTGAGGATAATGACAAAAGAATAAGAAAAAAAGAAAAAAAAAAAAGACTTACTTTGGAAAAACAAGCTCCCATATGAACTTTAGGGGTTGGCGGCAATCCGTTACTAAGTGGCCTTGGAGGAGTGTGCCTTTTCTTCTCTCTTCTCCGAGGAGGTACCGGAGGAGTATCTGATATAAGATCTGGTCCTTCTACTTCAACAAAATCTGAAATATCTATATCAAATTAATTGTTTTTATATTCATAGCTCTTCAATCAATTTTATAAATAAAAAATAAAAAATGAATAAATATGCACTTTTAATGCAATGTAATATGTAAATATATTTTCACAACTATGCAACAATATATGAGAAATATTTAAATAGTACTGAATAGTGTGGTAGAGGGCTGTAGGCACCTACGCCAGTACCGCTGAAGTGTATTTTTTAAGGAACAGCTTCAAATATTTGAAAAATTAATCAGTGTTTTCGAAAGAGAAATATATTCTCCAGATGTTTTATTTCAGCATGTTGTCCATTGTTGTTGGTAGTTTAATTGCAAGCGATGCTTGAATTTCAACTTGAAATCTTTTTTTGTTAAAAACATTGACTTTAATGGTGTTTTTTATTGCCTAAGCCAATTATTTTTTAATATTTTTTCATGTTTTGTTATTCTCTGACTATCCAGCTTTAATAAAAGACTAACTACAATGAAATTAAGCCAAATGCTGATTCTCAATGACCAAAAAACTAACTAAAGTGAAAGTTGTCAGTCCGCCATGTTTGGATGCTATTTTGGGGAAGTGAGTTCACTTTTTTTTTTAGAAACATTGGCTTTTTTAAAATAAATACTTACAAGGAACACAAGGATATGCAATTTATAGGGCTCTGGCCCACCGTATAAAAAGATCTATACACATAAACTTCAGACTTTTCAATCAAAAACTTTCAGGACTATAACCAAGGCTTCCTGGTACATCAGTAACATTACTTTACAATAACTTACAAGGACATACCAACTCACTGGTTCAAGGCATGACCACAACCAACATGCCCGATAACACCCGTAGGCTCAAAAGAAGCTGGGCGAGGGATCTACTCTACTTAGTACAAATATTTAAATCAAGCTTACCAATAACTTACTCCAAATTCTACTTTGCGACATCACACTTGCTAGTTGTTGATACTTCAGCACGTGTGAGTGGAAAAATAAAGTTAAAAAAAAAATATGGTGTTCAATGAAAACAATAGCTGATATTCCTCTATGATGATATTGTTCTTGGTATTGTTATTTTAAGAGATTTTTTTATGTACCATCAACAGTACATGAAGTATGAACCTCTCCCAGCACACACCACCAAAAATGTCCTTACAAAACCACTGGTGATAGAACAAAGAGGTAGGGTAGGTCACCGAACAGCAGAATATTACCCAGAAGTGAACCTGCTTTGGTAAGGAGTCAAACTGCCTTATTCCTTACAGTTGAGTAAAATTATTTAAATACTAAGACAAACAGGAAACACTTGGGATCTCATTTCTATACTTCAAAAATGTGCAACTAAAAATATTATCCCAATAAAGAAATCTTTGTATTATTAGATCTTTACCAAATAATTCAATTTGGGTTTTCATATTCCCTACAGGGTCAGGTGTGATAATTGAGAAAAATTTGTTATCGCCAGATATCTAGAAGTTTACCTATTAAGGAAATATTCATATTTATGTAAGGAAATATTCAAAAGTAAAAACAGTTAATTTTTAGTTAATCAGTAACAACTTGATCAGATTTGTATTGTAAAAAATCAAACATAGTTTTTTGTTTGAAAAAATAGTATCTTCACTTACACCTTTATAACTTTCAGTATGTATCCACACGGCTTCATTTTTTTTTCCTAAGGCTTGTATTCACTATTATAATTTACCATTAAGATTTCATGCCTGAAGATGTATGAATTGTTGAAATAGTGTCATGTAAACTAATTAATTTTGACATATGATACACAAGGCTTTTACTTCAGAATCTTTCAAGAATAAATTAAAATTAAATGTTATACAATTTATGTAATGATATTGATTATATTCACCATTTTGTGGCAAATCATCGTCTTTTTCATTAGGGCCACTATCACTAAGAGATCTTTGCCTAGAACCATTGAGAGTTAATGTATCAGTTAGACTCAAAATCTCGTCCATAGAGCTATGCCTTCTACCAGTACCATCAGGTCCTAGAAAAAAATAAAATAAAATAAAAACATTTTTACAGTTTTATCTATTAAAGTGCTAGAACTTATCTTGAAAATAAAGGTGTGCACTTTTTTCATAAATGAAATGATCAGAGGCATGGAAGAATGGAAGAGAGCACTTTGCCTTCTGCCTGAGAATTTTGATGTTCATTCAGAAATACTAAACCAATGAATTAGCAGTGGGTCCATTTTATTCGGTTGTCCAGAAAATAATGCAGGATTTTGAATTGTCTTTAAAATACCCCCTATATAACAAACTGTTTACATTTACTGGATTACTCATTTGTATTAATGTCAACACTTATTAATCCTCTTCCAAACGATAATATTTGTTTACCTCTGTAGCATTTCGCTGCTTAAAAATAATTCAGGCTTTACTAAGATGTCAATACATGTTTTCGTGTAATTTTGTATTACAAGTTTAAGGTTCGGCCGGAATAGGGCCTAGACGGCCAGAAACATCAATCAAGTCTAGGGTGAGTGCACTGTTCAATGGTAGTTGAAAGTTGGGTTCCACATACATTAAACGACCGCCAAACGACAGCATTATGAACTTTGTGCTACACTTCTTTGCCAAAACAAAAACGATTTTTTCTGTAAAGAATTGTTACTTGTGATGAAAAGTGGATACTTTACGATAACAGAAGACATTCTGGAAATTGGCTTGACAAAGGAGAAACAGCAGAATATTTTCCAAAGTCACCAACTCATCAAAAAAAGTGATAGTTACAGTTTGGTGGGCTTCATTCAAATCGACCTATCTTGGTATTGAAGTCACTTATGACTAATTTTATGTCATGTCTATGAGCTTGGTTCACAATATTTTCCAACTGATTGTAGAAATCATCCTTCACCTTTGTCTTCCACTGGTGGATAATCATCATGATATTCAATCAATGACCTATCACTTGTAATACACTGATTCTTTCCTTTATCGAGGTGAAATTATGATTTATTTACTTGCCACTGGCTTAACTATAAATCCTGTAAAGGCTGTTACATTTTTATCATTTCTCCTGGAGTAGTATAGTGTATGGCTGTTGATAATGGTTTCTCCACCTTCAGGCCATCTTATCTATTGAATGGTTATTAACAGTATGATATACCTTTTTAGTCCTTTGACTACCATTTTTGAGGCTTCTTTATAAACTATGTACGTTCCAAGATCCAATGTATAGTCCGTGATTCAAAGCTGAGGTCGTTGCCATGTTTAGATAGTCTGTTTTCCGAGTCTTCGTTCTAGTTTCATAATATGATGTTTTTTATGGGATAGCATTATTAGCCTAATGCCCAACCTCCAACCTGGAGGACCAGGAGCAATGGTGTAAAGAATAGGAGTCGCTCACCTCCCTGTGAATCTTTGAGTCGTGAGGGAAACGTCCATGCGGGAATCGAGCTGAGTATGATAGAGAGACAACTTCTATAACATCCACTGCTTGAGTAAGTTAGCATTTAACACTGTGAGAACCAGGGGGCGGGGTGGCCGAATGGGCTAAAGCGTGTGCATAGCACCGCGAGTTGCCCGGCAACCAGATATATGAAGATTTGAGAGACAAAAATAAGTACGAGTTCGCGTACCGGTGCCGGAGGGGATTTTAAATTCCCTGCCCTCACCCTCTGGCCCGGGAAAATCCCGTATAGCCTAAACGGCGAGGTAGGGAAGAGCATAAAAAAAAAAAAATAAAAAAAAAATTCCTTCAATTAGATTTTCAAATCTCTGAATCTAATAGTCTAATCTCCTATTTCAATTTTATTATAATACTTCAATGATTATATTATATAATGTATTTTCACTGTTCTTAAAGAAAATAATTATAAGAAAAACTAAGAAATCTATTTATCAAGTGATATAAATATTTTATACATCATTCATCACTCTTACCGTGCTCTCCTAGCTAGCGAGCTATGAGTCATTATTAACCTATCTACCTTTGCTGCCGGCACAAATATTGTTAATCAGTCCCCATACACTACGATTTTGATGGTCTATGATCTGGTATAGTTTTTGGAACAATTCTTAAAAATACAATAGAAAAAGTATATTTTGGAACAGATTACATTAAATTACATACAACATGTGCATATAAATTTATATTTATTGGTTTATACAAATAGGGCCTATAATTTAAAGGAGGTATCACAAAAAAATAAATATGTAATAAGAAATAATTACAATGAAATATATGTATTAATTTTATTGATTATGAATTCAAGAACTGAGGAAAAAATAATCAAGTAAAATTAAATACCTGCAAGATTGGTGAAATAGTTATGCCCGTGATGCACATCTGAAAGATGGCTGGTAGTTTCATTATCACAAATTGGTAATGTTGCTCTGAAAATAACAAAATAAAATATTGAAATTAATTTATAGTTAAATAATTTTCTGTTAAAACTAATATTGAGCAACAGTTATTTTTTATATTAAAAATGAAATAAAATAAACAAAATATATTATTAAATTTATAAAAGTATAATCTAAAATTATCACATGCCCTATCTTTCATTTTAAACCCAGAAAATAAGTAATTTACACTCTCTATTAAATAATATAGAAACTTTAAAAGAAAAGCAGAAAATAAATAAAAAAATATGAAGAGTAAAAACATTAATTTATGATTTAATAAAAATAGATACTAAAATGGTGACATGCCTAAAAGTAATAAAATATACAATAACAAAAAAATAAAATGTTATTTCAATATAAATAAAATAACTATTTCAATTATTAGCACATATTCATACTAGTTAATATAATAAAATATACTCAATACAATAAAATGTAACTACTCAAAAAAAATTATCATAAAAAATAATTTTATATTATAAAATTATCATATTAAGAAGCAACCCCTTATTGTAAATAATTATAAGGTAAGCTCAAATCTTATCTTGCATAGAAAAAAGGTACAACAAACAGGGCACAACCATAATACAACATAGGGTGAAATTGTAAGCGGAGAATGGAAAATAGAAATACAATTGTATCTTTGAATAATAGAAGAGACAGTAGAAATAGTATAATGAATCAATTTGAAAATAAGATAATAGGTGCTGTTAAAATTGGTCCAATAAATAAAAAAAATACTCAAATTGTCGAAAACTAGATAGATAATATTTCAAAAGTAAAGGGGAACAAACATAAAAATTATAAAACATCTTATTATTAAAAAATATCTTTCGAGAGTATCATTTAAAACTAATAATATATAAGATCTATTATTTATCATTAATTACATGGATAAGTCCAAATTAAAAATATATCTTAATTATAATAGTGGATTGATGGTTGATTGTAGTGAATAATTGAAGAGAACTTGGTTGGGGTGTTCAGTAAAAAAACAAAAACAAATTAAAAATAAATAAATGATATTTATTTTTGCCAACGCTTCAGCCCAAAGTTCAGGCATTCATCAGGGCTAAGAAAAGACCAGATAACAATATGAGAAACTAATAAATTATGAAAAAAAATATAAATAAATAAAAAATAATATTAATAATAATAATGTAATGAACATATGAAAAAAAAATAATAGTAGTAATAATTTGTAAAACAGAGAAAAGGAATATGAAGAAAATAATAGATTTAAATAGAAAAATTAAGATACTATGAAATCTATCAAAACATACTGACTACATAGAAGAGAAATAAAAAGTTAAAATTATATAAATTTTTAAAACAATATTTAATGAGTAATTGTATCAATATACACAAAATAGACGCAGGGATATGGAAAAGAAAAAAAGGTAAATGAGGAGAATATTGAGATAAAAGAAGAAGACCAACCTGGATTCACGAGAGGTTCCCGCAAGACAAGATTATTTAGACAGGAAACAGTAAAACTTTATTTGGACTGAACATCCCAACCAACTTTTTATCAATTTCTTAAGTAACATAATGTATATTTTGCAATGTTTCTATCCACGGTTTGATTAAATTGTATGATTGCAGAAAATTATGAATTACATCAATGATTTTTTAATTGAAAATGTGATATTATAGTTATAAAAACGTTTTAAAATAGCAGGTAATAGTTTTGGAAGTACTTAAAATAACCTAACATTGATATATCCATATAAATTATTGTTATATTATATTAATATGTTAGTATTGGCTAAAATTTAATAATGTAGTTTTTTCAAAACATTGACCAATGTCTATTGACATGGTAAAATGGACTAACAAATGGAACCGTTGTTTGAATTATTAGAGATATAGATAAAAATAATATGTTGTTGTTAAATTTGATTTATCTGTTTAAAGTTCAAAATATATACTATTCTTCACATATGTTACATCATGCTTAACCAAGGAGAAAAGTATAAAAGATTTTGAATATGGAACAAAAAAAAACAAAGTTCCAGAAATCATATCGACTTAGTGAAATTGATGTCAAAGAGATACTTTCATCCATGACGACGACCACTAATGAAGCTATTAAAGGCATCAATAAAGGGTCTCCCAAAAGAAAGTCTACTAGATTGCCAATTTTGTTTTGATAGACTCCCCGATAAGAATCAGTTCATATCTGGTATCGAATTATATAAAATACAACAAGAATGTTGAAGAAAAAATATACTTGCTAGTCTACCAAATCTTTTATCTGGTCTAATTGCTGACTGGTTTGGCGTTGGGAAGTGGCAACCCCATCGCCCAGATGTTAGACTGCAGTCACCGACTGGCCCTCCAGGTTGGGGGAACCTACACCTACACTGACACACACAGTACTCTAAACTACAGCACACTTCACACACCCCCACACTACAGACAAAGGTCAATTACAGTACACACGCAAGGGTCACCTCCACTAGGTAGCCACTAGGATGGGGAAGCTTGTCAGGGCGCTCTGAGGAGGCAGTCCCTCCACCTGACTCAGGGGCAGCAGGCTGATACCTCGTTCCCCTTAAATCAATCAAATCATGAACCCTTAAAGAGTAATAGCCGGAGAGATCAATGGTAAACAAAATATGATTCGCCAAAAGGACTTAACAATAGGACAATGGAATATTTTATCCCTGTATAGACTGGGGTTGCTTTGGTAACTTCTACAACAAGTTGATAACTAAAACCTCGACTTAGTCGCTCTGTAGGAGGTGAGGTGGAAAGGAAGTGGAGTTCTGGAAATACGGTTCCACACCATATATCATAGCGGCCACGAGCATCTACATGTCTCTGGAACGGGCTTTGTAGAAAAGGGAAGAGCCAGAAATCTGGTAATAAATTTCATCCCTGTAAGTCCCAGGATTTGTCTTTTGCGTTTGAAAGGCAGGTTTCATAATTATACATTTCTCAGCTGCTACGCACCCACGGAAGTGTCTTCTGATGAAGAGAAGGAGGCATTCTATGATCAGTTAGACAGGACCCTCGACAGTTGCCCTAAAAGTGATGTTAAGATCATTGTAGCAGAATTTAATGCAAAGGTTGGCAAGAAACTAGTCTTCAAACCAACTATTGGAATGCACAGTCTCCATAACGACACAAATGAGAATGGCCGAATGCTGATAAACTTTGCTGCATCTAAGGACCTAGTTGTCGGCAGCAAACTCTTCCCTGACAAAACATCCATAAAGGAACATGGCGCTCTCCTGATGGAAGTACTGTAAACCAAATAGATCACATCCTGGTCAGTAGGAGGCACAGATCCAATCTTATAAGTTGCAGATCCTCCTGAGGAGCCAACATGGATACCGACCACTATCTGGTGATATCTAGGATCAGAGCCAGGATATCCAAGCTTAAGAATCCAGAAGTCAGTGAACGCTACTACCGAACGTTGGATGAAAGGGTGACAGGTGCAGGCTTGCCAGAGGGCTCTGCAGATGAACAGTGGAAAACTCTATCCCGAATTGTTAAAGAAATAGCAAAGGAAGTTATAGGGATAGAGGAACGAGCAGTTAGGTCCCCTTGGTTTGATGCGGAGTGAGCAATTGCTACGAATGTAAAAAATAAAGCCTACAAAAACATGCTTCAGAAGCGGCACACGAGAAGAAGAGACTACATAGACGAAAGAAGAGAGAACGGGAAAGGCGACAGCTAGAGGAGATGGAGAGTAGGACATCATTCAAACCAAGGATACGATTATGTTGAAACGAAGACCGCTCCATGATCACAAAGAAGGAGCAGATTTTGGCCCGATGGTCTCATCACTTTGATACACTTCTAAACGAGACTGCAAATGGTCCGGACGATTTCATAATCCCAAGTGTTGAACATAACCTGGACTCCCCAGACCCACCGATGACATGTGAGGATGCTATTGAAGCAGTCAACAGGCTAAACCACAACAAAGCCCCAGGAGAGGATAGAATTCCTTCGGAGCTTCTCAAGCATGGTGGCGAGGAATTCCAGCGAGCCTTTACGACATCATCTTCACAATTTTGATTGAAGAGAAAATGCCAGATCAGTGGAAGAAGGGAATAATTTATCCACTACACAAGAAGGGTAATATTCTCGACTGCTACAAATACCAAGGGATCTCACTTCTTCAGTGTGCATATAAGATCCTCTCAAACATTATCTACTGCAAACTCCTCCCGTTTGCTGAGAGAGAGATTGGTAAGTATCAGGTAGGGTTCAGAGGAGGAAGATCTACAGTTTTAGCCTCTGTATGATACTGGAAAAGTCTCAAGAGTACAGGATGATGACCCATCACCTATTTATTGACTTCCGGAGTGCATACGACAGCATCAAGGGACCTCAACTGTATGTAGACCTGTGTGACCTTGGAGTTCCCCCAAAAATTGTCCGCCTCATCAAGATGACTATGGATGATGCTAGGAACACTGTTCGGGTATAATTGGACCTGTCACTTGAATTTGTTTCCACACGAGGAATTAGGCAGGGGATGGGCTAGCCTGCCTATTGTTTAACCTGGCTCTGGAGAAGGTGATACGTGACTCGGGGATCCAGACTACCGACACCATCTTTAACAGATTAACGCAAATACTGGGGTTTGTTGACGATCTAGAGCTGATGGTACATTCCTTGGAGTCTCTTAAAAGTGCATTTTTAAGGTTGGCTGAAGTGGCAGAAGCTTTGAGAATGAGTATAAACAGGAAAAGACAATGAATATGCGAGCAGGACCTGAAACCGAGACCGCAGTATGAGTACTGCTGGTTATGGGCCCATTTACGTTCCACAGTGTAAACCAGTTTACCTATTTGGGAGCTATTGTAAGATGTGAAAATAGAATATTACTGGAGGTCAACCAGTGAATAATAAGTGAAACAGGTGCTATTTTGGTCTCAACAAACACCTTGGAAGCTCTGCCATCTCCCATCATACGAAATGCCTCATATATAAGACCCTCATTAGGCCTGTTCTCACATATGGATCGGAAAGCTGGACCCTCTCCAGCTAAGAAGAAAAGATTTACTAATCTTTGAAAGGAAGATCTTTCAGTGTATCTTTGGACCTGTTAAGGTCGGTGATGATTGGAGAAGGAGGACTAACAGGGACCTATATGATCTGTATGGGGAGACAGATGTGTTGAGATGCATCAAGCTTGGGGCGACTACATTGGGCTGGCCATGTGCCCAGAATGCCAGAAGAGGAAGTCTCAAGGAAGTTGCTTGATGGGAAGCTCTGCAGGACAAGAGGGAAGGGCAGGCCACGTCTAAGATTGGAGGACGCCGTCATCTGGGATGACAGAGAAGTATTGTATACCCGCAACTGGCTAGCGACTGAGCAAGATAGAGCCATCTGACGAGGGCTCATTTTGAGGCGGCTAACGACCACACCGGTCTGTAGCGCTATGGAGTTAGTTAGTTAACTGCTGACTGGTACCAAGGTAACACAAGTTCTATAACCTCTTGGTCTAACAGAATTACTTTACTTAAAGAAACTTGTAATATAATGCAGCCTACTTATTATACACTTTATCAATTTTTTCCAAACCCTCAGACTGACTATTTAGTTTTGAAAAAATATCTCTTAACTTCTATACAGTATCTGTGTTGACATTCAAATAAATATTTATTACGTTCTACTATCCTCCTATAATTCAACAAGTTCCAAGGGAGTCAATTGAAAATTTCCAAAGTGTTATCAATCGATTGAAAATTCTATAACTACATATATACAAAAATATCACGAGTAAAAATAGTCACAATTGCAAATGTAACTTGTGTCAGACTTCTTGAACTTTCAAGCACGTTTACGAGAGGTTAACAAAATTCAATACAGACCACACTCTTGAGATTTATTACCCTGTCAAGAAAGGGGTATACAAATTCATTAGCACAGATGAAGACTCAGGTTTAGATGAATATAATTACATAGTCACAACACATGCAGTGGATATTAAACATTGTTGTTGACAATCAAACAGAAACTGCCTTGATTTACACTGGTGCCATAAGAAGCACCATAAAAAATCTGAAGCTCTGTCCTACCCTTTTGTTGACAGTTTAACAAAAATTATTATGTATACACTCTAGAAATAGTTGCAACGCACAAACCATATTAGGCACAGATTTTATTTGTTTTGCTAAAATGGTTATAAACATAGCCAAAAATTCTTGTCACTTAGGTGATCAACCACTCAGAACCTATCTTTATGATAATGATCTTTTATCAGGCAACATGTCTATCAAAGATTTTCAACTCCATTCTAAAGAAGGAATATTCTTCAAACACATCAAAAGAAACGTCTGTTCTAATAAACTAAACAATTATGCGAACAACTTCGGAGAAAGGGGAGACCTAATACCTTTTATCAAGCACTCAATACAACTTGAGGAAGATCACACACCTGCAGTACGTACCTCTATAGAAGATGAGTCATAAATAAAAGCAATGAACTTAAATTATACTGTGAAAATAAGTATATTTTGATGAAAATCAGTTAAATATCTTGGTCACTTGATTACTTCAGTGGGTATTAAGGCCGATCTGATAAAAATAATTGCTATTTTTGAACTTCCTCCTCTGACAAGTCTTACACAACTTCAATTATTCTTCCAGATTTGTTCACGGTTTAGAAAATTTATGAGAAACTTCGCAGCTATAGCCAAACCACTTACAAGATTAACAAAGAAAGCAGATACTAGGCAATCGATAATAGAACACCAAAATTCATTCAATCAATTGAAATTTTTTTTAATATATCTGCCCTTCCTTAAACAAATAGATGAAGATCCATTTATTTTAAGGATGGACGTCAGTGATTATGCACCCGGTACGTACTTCTTCAAGCAAATGAGGTGAAGAACACTCAATCAAATATGCTAGTCGCTTACTCACTGCTGCTGAAAAGAATTATAGCATTACTGAGAGTAAAGTTCTGGCAGTCGTCTGGGTTAAAATTTTAAAAAATCAGAGGTTACACTGAAAGATCAAAACTGTCTATTGGATCGGATCACCAGCCCCTAAAATCGCTTATGAGATAAGGTCTCCTACAGAAATACTTGCAAAGTGGACTCTTCATGTGCAAGACTTTCAGCTAAATATCATTTACACACCCTGAGAAAGAACAATCAAAGCTCGAAACAGACAGAACACCCATGCTAACCAAAAGACGAGAAACTCTAATAATTGAGGAAATAAGTACCAGGAAATTATGTCAAACGGTGCTTATGTCACAAAAAAAAAGGTTGAGCAACACCACCAACGAAATAGCAGACCCATGAAGAAATGGCCTAGTCTTAGGTCAATGGCACTTGTCTCAATTCACCATGTTCCGCAGAAGAGATCTTAAAAATATACAGTCACAAAACCTGAAAAGAACAGAAGGTCATTTCCAAAACTAGGAACTAACATTCATGAACTTTTTCTCAAATGACCCTGCTGGCAAACCAAAGGCGGACATTTCCAGCAGAGGGGGACTGTAACAATATAACAGTTGATTAAATTATTAAAGATATTACAGATAAATATTGTTGTAGCATCTGGTTTTCCTCTTAAAATTATGAAATATATACTTCTCTTAGAACCTTATATGTTAAGAGTGTTAAATTTTTTTAGATAGGTTGGGAATAACTTTATTACAAAACTTCATATGTAAATTAAAATAAAAAAAAGTAGTGGAAAGGAAGATCAAACATTTTGACTATTATTATTAATAATTATAATAAGGCTTAGCGAATTCGAAGGTTCGATACCGATACCATCAATCGATGTCTAAACCCAACCCTGCCCAATCAGCCTTAACGCAATCTACCCATCTTCGCTTTGGTCTACTCCTTGGACACTTGCCAGCCCGGTACATCACATATTATTTTTTTAGGAATTCTTTCGTTATTAAGCCCAGAGATTTTACATGACCATTTTATTCGCCTCAACTTAATCACCTCAATTATATTAACCGGATACCGTTCACGCAATTCAGCATTGTGTAACCGCCTAAATTCTCTGGTTGACTCGTCCTTTTTCGGTCTGAATATTCAGCGCAATACTTGATTGTGTACAAACTGCTGGCACAAAATATCTCAGTCATAAAAACTCTGTTATTATTGAAGAAATAAATTTTATGTCTAATTATTCGCTCTTAAAAATCACCTTTAGAACTACATTATCAACCTTATTTCGGCTGAATACTATGTTACCTGAATATATTTGCAGCAGATTATTGTTAAGTACAATTAATTATTATAACAAAAAATTAGGTCCAATGTTTGGACCATTTTTAATCAAGAACCCCATCCCCGGTCAATGGTGCCCCGCTTCACTAATGTTAAAATTTAGTCACCTCAAATTAGTCATATACTCACGGAGAGGTATAATCTAAATTTAGCAATGACGAAACTGCAAGCACAGAAGTCCAACATAAAAATAGATTAGGTCAAACTTATTAGGTTAGGTCAAATAGAGCACAATCATATGTTTTAGTGTCGCCTATAAAATTTTTGAAAATGGATTGATCCGTTAAAACTAAATGTCACAGAATTATTACACTTATTTGAATACAAACAGAGAAATTACTTTAAAAAGCATAATATAATTTGTGAGATTAGCTAACTTGTATATAGAAAAACATAAATTCAAGTTATAATTAGTATCTATCAAATAAGAAAATAAAAGTTCATACAGTTTAATCACAACGATTCCAATAAACTCATATATTAAAGTAATTTTGATTCAATATAAGTAAATAATTTTAACATAATTACTTCTATTTTTTTTAATCTTTGGCTATAAAAAAATAAATAAATAAAAACCTGTAAATTATATTGAACAATCAACATTAAACAAAAAAAATAAACAATTTTCAAAAATAATAACTAAATAAATTCAAAGAAATATAATAACCATAAACATTTGGATTAAAAATTTATAATACCAGTAATCAATACAACAAAATCAAATGAGGTAAAAAAAATAGTACAATGTAAATATCAAACTAATCAAGACACAATTTGAAAAAATAAATCTAAATACAATCTAACTCATAAGATTATCTAAAAATACATGAAGTACAAGAAGGAAATAGGTAAAGTAAATTAAAATCAAGCATTTAAAATTTGAAGCAAAAGAGTGAGAGAAAGCTGCCAAATTGTTGAAGATGCCAGAAATGTTAATAAGTTAAAAAGTCCAAAAAAAGTTCTAAGTAATGTTCACAAATACTTACTGTTGACTGTACTTCATTGATGTTTCATACAGCGACAGCCCTTCGCTTCCCCTAATAAAATAATTCAATTTTTCTTTCAGTCTAAACGCATTACTTTGAAAAAACAAAAACAATATCTCGCAATTCAAATCTATCAAATTGTGAGGAAATGTTTCTTGAAAAACTAATACTTTAATAACAGGTAAAACTTGTTATCCTGAAAAAAGGCTAATTAAAAATCTTTAATATGTACAGCATTATTGATAATTTTATAAAAATTCTAAGAAAATTATTAAAAACTGTAACTAAAATACCCCCATCCCATCAAAAGATTATAAATGATAGGACATTAGTTATTCAATAATAGAGACAGCTATGTTGGCTCTATGGAAGTAACAAATGGTAGGAGGAAGGAGAACTGATTAAATGGATCATTCATATAGGGGCATTCAAAACATCTTCACAGGGGTGGTGGGGAGGTGGGCTTCTAGCTGAGCTTCAGGCATTTATCTAGCTAGGCATATTTCATCATATATATTATATATTAGACATAATATTTATTGTTTTAACTAGGAAACTTTCAGTAAACATATTCGTTCAATTCATGGATTTTCAAAAAACTATTTATTGAAAATTGTTAATAATAAATAATGCCTCCTATGATGGCAGGTATAGAAATAAAAAATATATTATACAGACAATTCTTAGAACTATTTTTTCAAAATAATTCAGGAGAAAATTTCATCAGATAAAGTACTTTCTCAAATTTTTAAGACTTTTTAAAGGTCCATGAAAACATTATCTAAAGAACTTTTTAGAAAATAAATTTCTTGCTTGAAGAATACAATAAACAATAATAACTAAAATATGCATAAACCTCATAATAAGAATGATGGTTACTCAATCATAAACTATGCTGTTTTATAATTTTTAAATACAGTTTACAATGCAAGTTATAGCATAAACAACAAAAGATTTGACCCACTTTAAACAGTAATATTTATTTGTATACCTAAATAAATTTCTTTCCATGTAAATGACGAGGATTCAGAACAATTTGTTGAATATAAATTTTTAATATAAAATTTTAATTATTCGTAATTAAATTTTCATTAATTCATAAATAATATTTTAAATTGCCATTTCCACTTATTCCATTTATTAGTCCAGTCCTCTGATAGTGTGACAAACCTGTAGCGATGTGACAGAATACTCCTTTAATGTTTTAATTAATTATAATATGACTAATGTATGGAAATTTTATTTGGTGGAAAAAGGAGTTTGTGACTGTTTATTGTTAATAAGATGGAGAATAATTCCCCGAAACTTAAATAAAATAATGTGTTTTTGTTTTTACTAATAAAATAAAATTATTAAGGAAGTAAAGTTGGCTGAAAATTAAATCAGGTAGATAAAAAAATTCAGAAGACATAAATAAAATGATTTTGAAAAAATTGCTAATCTCAAAAACGAATAATTCAGGCGCTTTAGTAGAAGTTTTAACAGTTTAATTAATAGCATGAATAGATTTCAATTATGTATAAAACATGCAATAGTTGATGTCAGCTCATGTTTAGAGAATAAGCTTATTTAACACTAACCTGTTTATCCCACGTATCCTGTTAAAATAAAAAAAAGGTATGCAATTTAATACTAATAGATAAATGATTTAAATACATTACTAATAGTATTCTTTAATATAGGTCTTTCTGTTAAGTTGGTCAAAATTTATTTAAAAAATGTTTTATTTGAGGTAAATTATATAAAGTACATTTTTTCACCTATTGGAAAAGTTAACCAAAAATGCATAACTAAATTCTTACGTAATAAATTTTAAGCATTTGAAGTGTAAATGACCAGTAAATTAATTACATCAACTAACCAACAACTTAAATATTTCTCTGTTCAACATTTGAATTAAGAAATTAATCATAATATATCCTCATCATTCAAATATCTTTAAAACTGACCTCTACTAGAGGCTATACTCAACCGCACTAATGCTGAAAGTTGATAGAAAGTATTCAATTCAAAAGTAAAAAATATTTATTTATACATTATTATCACAATAGTAAAAAAGCATAGGTCACAGTAAAATAATTATAGGACTAAAAGGCAATTCCTCGACACATTATTAAAATTGTAAGATTTATTTTCTAAAGTGTCTTATTATTATTGTTTTTACTAGTAAGGCTCAAAAATGTATGATTTTCTTTATTGAAAACTTTTTTTTTTATACACAGTGTTTCAGGATAAAGTGTCTTAACTGAAAATATGAATTCGGGATCTTAAAACAATAATAAAAATTCCTTATTTTTTATGGAAGTCTGTTAACGCTTTGTTTAGAAGATATTCACGTCTAAAACAGATTTTCATTTTTATGAATGATTTAATAACTAATAATAATTATTAACATATTAAATAAATTAACATGTTTTCCAACTACTTTATTAATGAAATGTCAAACGATAATTGAAAACTTGCAGCAGAAAAGAACACAATATTGTTATTGTACACCAGTGCCTTTCGGCCACTGCTGCTGTGGAAGAAAAATGACGAGCCTGTCTTAATGCTCAAGGTAATCATTTTGAATAACATTTAATATGAGTGTTATTGTTTATAATTTAATAATAAAGTAGTTGGAAAACGTATTAATTTATTTATTATATTCTAAATAATTCATAGCAATGAAAATCTTTAGACATGAATATTTCCTAATCAAAGCATTAACATACCTTCTTCACAGGAATTTTGTTTCTTGTTTGAGATCCTTAATTCAAATTTTCACTTAGGACACTTAACCCTGTATAATAAATAATAAACCCTTCAGCATACTCAATCCATCTGAGAGATCCAGCTTCACAATATTTATTCTGTTAGTTTTTAATAGAGATTTCTGGTAGGCAACTTGAATTAATATAATTAATTCAATCCTTACTTAGTACTATGATCTTTCAGGCATTTTTGTTATTTATAATTATCAATCTTGCTAATATTAATAATATAATGTCCACAACATTATTTTTTTTTTATAGGGGCAATACCAAATCTGATGAACATGAAAGTGATCTGCATGATAAAAAAATTCTGGAAGATTAACAACAGAATGATTGTTTACATACATTTTAGGTAGGAGGGAAGTTAGATAGTAAATTAATTGAAGAAGATGAAGAATAATTAATGAAATACAAACGAAGATATAAATAGTTTTAAAAAATTGAAAAACTCGAAATTAGCTCAATTCAACTCAGCTCGTTGGGCACACATCTAACTTCAGTTGTTCATAATGGTTTGGAAAAATGTAATTTTAAAAATACATTTTAAAAAAGGCAATGGAATATAAAATCTAAAAATGTCCTAGGCATGCAGTTATTAAAACATCAACCGTATGAAAAATAATTAGAAGTTAAATATGTCGTGTTATCACTAAGATTCCATATAAAACAACTAACTAAAAAATAAATTTTAATAAAACAAGCAAGACATTTATTTTGCAGTTTTCAAAACATAATGTTAGTTTCCGAAAATACTATGTTTAAGCAATTATTTAGCCTGCAAGTAATTAGCTCAGCTGAAGTTTATTTTCAAAAGACTTTCTACAAAAAATAAATAACAAGGAGATAATACAACTTGACGACTAATGGTGTTTTATATTAATTCAATATTATATTCAATGTAACTGTAGTACTCCAGTAAAATAGAAGTAAAATTTACTTTATAATACTAACATTTTATACAAGCTACAAACATAATCAACAGTAAATATTTTAAACAAGCAACTATAAGATAAGGAATTTAAAGATTGATTGACCAAAGATCAATTAAAATTCAAGGAAAATAAAAACTGCTAAATAAATAAAATGAAACTCCGCATACATAACATTGTGTAAAAACTGGGAAACATGCATTTATAAAATAAAATTATTTAATGCAATAAGGAAATATCAGAACATCTTAAACACTGATAAATTAAAGAGGTAAATTTTCCAAACTATCAAAAATATACAAAAAAAAAAAAAAATAAATAAGAGAGTTATATAAACCATTATTTCTTGTCAGAATTAATATAAGATTTCTATGAGGATGGAAGAATAAATACCTAAACAAATGATAGTTAAATAAAATGAAGATGATCAATTTCCTTTTAGATAAAATAAAAAACAAAGAAGAAAACAGTCTTAATGTCCAGAACACATTTGAGAGGTAAATAGGGCAAAACTGGCATAAAGCATTAGAGAAATAACAACAAAGAGTCCTTAATTGAAAATAAGAGTATAAGTCATCTTTTAATTATTAAAATAATATTATATTAATTATTAATTAATATAAGTCTTTTATGTTATGTATTCTCATTTTTAAAAATCAGATTACGAGACCATAACTTACATTGTATATAATTTATAACTCATACTTGTAATGAGCATTTAAACCTAATAACTAAAAATTAAATTGTTATCACCGTAAAGATAATTTTTTCCTGATTTTATAATTCAATAGAATTATATAATGCAAAGTTAAATTCTAGAAAAATATCATTTAATTACATAACTCCCTATAGAATAATTTTTAAATTTAGGCCAAAAAGATAGCTGAATACTCTTTAATTATGTTAAATGAATATGGCTAACATTTTATTAGATGCTAAAACCCTATAACAGTCTTATAATATTAGATAGTAATGCCATGTATATTATGACATAAAATAGTAATGTCATCATTCATATAATACAAATATTTGATGAAAAAAATTGATATTTTTCAACTATAAGTAAGAGGAATTTCTTGGTGTGAATCAATGTCTAAGAATTTGGTTTTAGCAAAGTGAATTTCAACAATCATATAAAATTTACACGAAATAAAATACAAAAGTTATGAGAGTGTTGTACAAAATTCTAATTGAAAAACTTGTCAATTTCTGCATAGTAATAATAAAACATAATTGCTTCTCCAAGTCCTCAAAAATGTTTACAAAAATATAGAAAATGCACACTAATAATTTTTAAATATAATTCTAGGAAAAAATTATCTTAGAAATATGCAGATATTACTCAATATATACTATATACCTTTGTATGAGTTCCTCATCTATGTACTGCAAAAGACTCCTACAGAGATAAAATAAAACCTTAGTCGTTAAATAAAATAAATGAAAATATAGGAATGATGATAAAATTATTAAATGAAAATAAAAATACAAGCAATTACTGTGTCTTAAGGCAGCAAGAAAAAGAAAAAGAAACAAGAGGAATCCTAAATTGGAAAGATTTTCGAAAATGAAAAAGGAAACAAAACTACTTAAGAATAATAAAAATGGCTTGTACTCAATCAGGTGTTTGATTATATAATTTATCATATTTAATGATGATTTGGAGAAGTGTGAGATATGACAGCTATGTTTTGATTATCTTTTTTTAAATATTATAAACAATTTGAATTTTCTTTTAAACAAAATTAAAAACAGCAAAATATTTGTTAGTTTTAAAATAAAATATATGTAGATTTTTACTTTATTTATTTTGTTTCAAGAAACCTTTGGTTAATATTTTTAAGAAATTGAAATTTGAAATGGAGTTCCCAAATCCTTGATGGAGTAAATCAATGATTATTCGCAACACAAATAGCATCTCAATTTTGCAAATCAAAATTAAGGGTGAGAGGAGTTAAAATATGGCTAATAACTAAATATGCCACCCCATCAATCATGGAGCAATAGATTTCAGGAATTGTTTTAAATTATTATTTTTTCCACCCCTTCCTTGACTTAGGTTATATTGAGTGTTTTCTGGGCCAGGAAAGAGGGCAGAAAATTAATGCAAGATTAAAAGAGTCGCTTACTACTATAGGTATACTCTTCCAAACTAACCCAAATTACAATATTTGTTTATTTAATGAAATGCGATTATATGACAGGAAAAACTTATTACATACGAATATTTTTGGAAAATTTTCTTCTTAATTGTTTATAAATTTTTCTTTTATTAAACATTTTGAATGTATTTAAACAGTTAGCATATTATATAAAAACAAAAGTAAACTTATGTTTTGAGAGAAACAAAAGACTCATCAATTTTATATATTGACCATAATGTCTGTAAACTATGCTAGTGCCTGTAAAGAGTTTACAGACATTATAGTCCATATACACTGACAGGCAAAAAATTCGACCCACTTGATTTTTTCATGTTTTCATCTAAAAATATTTCTGCTTTGGATTGGTCTATTGTTTTTAATGAATAAATAGGTAATCTTTTTGTTTGTTTTCAATTAGGAATGTTAATATAAAGGAAAATAACCCTTAATCCTTAATTCAATGAAATGATTCTAGATTCCAATATTTACTTTCTATGGAATCAAAATGTTTATTCAGTATCATTAGTTCAGTGCCGTTTCTTGCAGCACATTTCTTAGTCTCCGGCTTTTAATTTTTTCAATATTAAGTTTAAAAATGCCTCTTAGTGCTGAGGATGTTGCACGTGGTGTGGCAGTTATTGATGATGGACGTTCCATTAGATATGCAGCTAATGTTATGGGAGTTCCATATGAAACTTTATGAGACGCCGTCAGGCGTTTTCAGAAAACTGGTTCTTACAATAGAAGGCCCGGTTCTGGACGGCCTAGGGTAACAGAACCACGGGATGACTGGTTTTTGACTTTGAGAATTTTACGAAACCGGCACCTTACCGTTGTTCAAGCGATTCATCAGCTCGAAGAAGTTCGAGGTGTGCAAATTTCTGAACGTACCGCTCGGAGAAGATTAAATGAGTATGGATTAATGGCTTTTCGTCCAGTAAGAGGACCAGAGTTGACCAGAACTCACAAAGTAACACGGCTGGCTTTTGCTTGAGAACACAGCCATTGGACTATGGACGAATGGAGTGCTGTACTTTTTACAACAGATGAGTCAAGATTCGTTCTTCGATCTCCAGACGGGCGTGAAAGGGTGTGGAGAAGAAGAAATGAAAGATATGCAGCCTGTAATTTTTCTCAGAGCCAACCTTTCCAATGTGGTTCCTTAATGGTGTGGGCTGAAATTTCAATGGAGCACCGCACAGAATTGGTTGTTGTTTGTGGAGGGTCTTTGACGGCCATTCGCTATGTAGATGAGATTTTGGAACCTCATGTGTTGTCTATCCTCAACGAAATCGGCGATCGTTCAATTCTAATGCAAGATAATGCACACCCACATGTCGCCCGCATAGTGCAGACGTTCCTTCAACAGAACAATATTGAGGTTTTAGCCTGGGCAGCACGTTCTCCAGATTTGAACCCCATTGGGCATTCATGGGATAACCTCTGAAGACGAATAAGAGCACGTGCAACACTTCCTGATACACTGCAGTACCTTAAAAGGGCTCTTCGGGAGGAATGGGCTATCCTCCAGCAAAGGGAAATTTCCCGACTGGTGGAAAGTATGCCGAGGCATCTTCAAGAAGTAGTGAAGGCAAGAGGAGGAAACACACGCTACTAAACGATGATGTAATTAATTTCTTTTAGAATAGTAATGGTTCGTTTTGGAATCTTGGAAACATTGGAATCTAGAATCATTTTATTGAATTAAGGATTAAGGGTTATTGTCCTCTATATTAACATTCCTAATTGAAAACAAACAAAAAGATTACCTATTTATTCATTAAAAACAATAGACCAATCCAAAGCAGAAATACTTTTAGATGAAAAATCAAGTGGGTGGAATTTTTTGCCTGTCAGTGTATAAAATTGATGAGTCTTTTGTTTCTCTCAAAATATATGTTTACTTTTGTGTTATATAATAAATAAATAATGCCTGGATGACTTCTAGTAGAACCATAATAAAAAAAAAAATCGAAATAAAATACAGTGATATATATTTATTGAAAAACCGGAAAAAATATTTTTTTTTTTCTAAAAATCTTAGGATCAGGTTTGGGATAAAGCATTAATTGAAAAAATATTACTGTTACTTTTTTATCTAAAACTGCTTTACATAATCAATGTAAAGTCATTTACTCTTTTAGAATCGAAGATAATACAAATAGGTATGAGAAATATCTGAACATGAAGCTATTAATAGGATGTCTACCAACCAAAACCTTCTGTAGGTCATCAAAATAGAAATAAAAGGACATGATTCAAATGTATAGGCATTTTAAAATTTACATAAAAATTGTCTTTACATAAACATTTTCCTAATAAATATTTTTAATAATATAAGCATAAAAAATACCAAAACCTCCAATTTGTTATATTTTTTAAATTTAATAATCTGTTGATGTTTCATCTAATGTTAAGTAAAATTTATTGTGAAACGTTATGAAAATGGTAATACAACCCCCAAAACTATCAACAAAATGGTTTCATCCCTGTTGATCAGAAGCAAAATATCTACTACTGTTGTTGTGATAGTATTTTCAGCAAATATGACTACAATAAATTGTTGCAAATCTATTTTTTTTTTTCTACATAATTTGGGATGTATTATAATTTTCTAAATACAATTTATATATATAAATTTTTAAAATAATGATTTTTCAAATTATTTTTTTTCATGTAAAGTTGTTATGAAACTGTGTTTTTCATCCAGATCTCTATTGTGGGAGTTGAACCTTATTTATAAGTGATTAACTATATGTTCCTGATCCTAAAATTTATGTTTTCATGAAAATAACTGAAGTAATCAGCAGATTTCTTCATTTTAAACCTAAATTTTAGAACTAAAAACATTTATTTTTTCTCTTATAAATAAAACATTTTTTGGTAAAAAACAACATGTTCAAAACCACTTACGAAAAAGCATTATTTTAATTTTTTTTAGAAATAAAAAGTGAGTTTACGCGTGTATATTTATTATTATATATACATCCCACATAATATATAAAAAAATAAAATAAATCTTATCAATAATTTGTTGTAGTAATTTTTGTTAAAATACTGGTATTTTTAGATGACAGGATATAAAATCAAATAATTTTTTTAAACAACTTGAGGTGAATCTCAAGTTTTTGCCTAGTAAATCTCAACTTCATTACTAAGGACTTATAAAACGAGGGAGTTTTTCTAAAAGTAGTGTATTTATAGTATAGCAGGAGGAGGATGAAAAAATCAAGAATAATTTATGATTTTTTTAAAAACATAACTTAGCTTAGTTTAGTTAACAAATCCTCTTTAAATGGTTTTAATAATGACAAACTCTATTTTCATTTGAAGAAAATGTTGTCTAGTTTATAGTGAAATAATTCTTAATTATTTAAATTAAATATTTTTTAGTTATAGCTTCCTATTTAACAAAAATGTGACTTACTTTAAAAAAAAAAAACGAAAAAAAAACAACACAAATTTGATTGAAATTTCCTATTTTTCTGCTGAAAATCGGATCGTTATTAATATAAATCATTTTTGTAACTCATAAGGTTTGCTATCACTCCTAAAAATATTTCTCTCTACTTACATATTATAGTCATAATAAATAAAAGATGCATTAATAACTGTTTTAGGATTTTATAATTATCTTATACTGGTTACTTTTATGAGTAAAAGCCATTTTGTTATTGCCTTTTAACAAAATAGTGTAGTAGAAGCCTTTGATATTAAAAATAAATAACTCTTTACCTTTTCCTTTTTCAAAATTTGAAAATGAACAAATGATAAAAAATGACACTATAAGAAAGAAAATTCAACTGAATGGTGTAAGTAAATATAAGCATTTAATTTCTATGCTTGCAATAAGCCAATAGATAAAAATAAAATTCAATATACATGATTAAAAAATAATAAAAGAACCAAAGGTAAATTTTTAGATTAGGTATTGTTGAATAAATGTATAGATAGGAAAACATGAAAGGTGATCAAGTTGCTGACTAACTAAGCATATATGTGTTTATTAACTATTTTTTTTTAATTTAAAAAATAAATGAAAATATAAATTGAATTTATTTAATAAATCTATTAAAAAAAAATAAACTTTTCATCAATGAAAAATTATAAAATTAGTCATTATTTTTTATTTAATATTTTAATAATGAGATTAAAATTCTTCCCACAATGATAACAATGGTTAGTAATCAGAAAAATTATTAAATTAGCTTGATATGCAGTGAATAACATTGGATTCATACCTTTTAATTTATATTCATAATATAAAATATTTATTTCTATATTATAACATAAGGATTAACAGTAAATTAATTTGTATTTTTATTATGTCAGACTAAGATCCATAAATTTGTAACTCTGTTATTATTCTTAGGGGACAGTAGTCCCAGAATAAAATTATTTCTTCATTTCATTCCAAGGATCTATTTATCTTACATTCCACAGACAAACTCCTTGCAGCATCTCAGCACCCGGTCCTGTTTCTATCTTCCCATGACGTTGTCTATTTCTCTTATAATATCCCCGTCCCATCCTTTGCTCCCCGAACAATATCCTTCTGAAACCTAAATTCCCTCACCCACAAAACACTGTCAAAAGATCTTGACGATATCCAGTGGGATCCCATTTACTCCTCAAAATCCATCGACACTGTGGTAGAAATCCTTACCACACATCTTCACTCTATCCTCGACCGACATGTTCCTCTTATTACAAAAACCATCAGACATCCTCCCGCTCCTTGGCTTACTCCTGCTTTAAGAGAGTGTATGAGAGAAAGAGATGCTGCAAGGTGACGGTTTAAACGAACTCGACTTCATGAAGATTTTCTCTCCTTCAAACAGCTTCGAAACAGCACTCAATCAGCAGTACGCTGGGCTAAATCCCGTTACTGCTATCATTCCTTATCTAACTCCCCTAATACCAAGACCATGTGGGCTATCCTCAGAAAACTGGCCATTGGTAATACATCTCAGTCACAGTTCATTTCCGTATCTTGCTGATAACCTCAACGCTCACTTTGTCTCCTGCCCTTTCGCAACCACAACTCCTGCATCCAGTCCAGCTTCCATGTTTTCCTCTTTTAATCCTCATCACTTTTTTTCCCACATTACCCCTGACAATATCCTAAAATCCATTCAGAAGTCCCATACCAATGATTATGGTCTGGATAACATTCCAGTCAGACTGATCAAAACTGCACTGCCATCCATTCCTCCGATCCTTTATCATATCTATACTATAATTATTCTCTTCAACATGCTACATTCCCTACATCCTGAAAAACCGCCCTAGTATGCCCCTTGAAGAAGAACTCTAATCCATCAGCTCTTAATGATTTCTGTCCAATTTCTCTTCTTTCAAACCTTTCCAAACCTTTAGAACAACAAGCCCAATCCCAGTTATCCCATTTTTTAGAGCACAATAATCTCCTAAACCCTACCAGTCCGGCTTCAGGCCTGGCTATTCTACCCAGTCTGCCCTAATCAAAATTTCCCAAGACCTTCATACAGCAATAGATCAGCAGAAACTAACCATCCTTATTCTCCTTGATTTCTCTAAAGTTTTTGATGTAGTAGACCACAACATCCTCCTAGCCAAACTTAAAAATATATCCTTTTCTTCTAGTGACCTTAATTGGTACTAATCCTTCCTAACCGGTCGCTCCCAGTATGTTGTGCTCCCTAATAGCTCCTTATCAGAATCTCTACCCTTGTTCAGAGATGTCCCACAAGGCTCTTCCCTATCCCCCACCCTTTTTGCCATCTATATAAATGACCTCCCATTCTCAATCCTGCACTGTCAATACAACCTGTATGACAACTAAGTTCAGATTTACCCCTCCTTCAATCTGACCGATTCCTCAGATGCCATTCTAAAAATCCATGAAGATATTAATGAAATAAGTGAATGGGCAAACATCAACAGGCTCACTCTGAACGCCGAGAAGACGAAAGCCATCTTGATCAGATTTCCCGCACTCCAAAAATCCTTCCCGGTATCCCTAAATCTTTCCTTGAACAACTCACGTATCTTATTCCATACTACTGTTAGAAACCTAGGTGTTACTTTTGATCAAACCCTCTCCTGGAAACCACACATCTTCCAAATTCCCAGGTCATACTATCTCTAAACTAAAACAGTTCAATCGTTACCTCCTTCGATATAAGTCCCGTCAACTCCTAGTTTCTTCTCTTGTTTTTTCCCACTTCGACTATGGCTGTATGGTGTATGGTGGACTCTCGGAAGATTTAGAGGCCAAACTTAAATGCCTAATGAATTGCGGATTAAGTTTTGTTTTCGGAATATCAAGAGATAAGCATATTACCCAGTATTACACCGAGTTGAAGTGGCTCAATCTATCCTATAGCTGTCAGTACTTTCTAGCTACCTTTCTGTACCAGATAATTAGAACTCATCAACCCTCCTATATTTTTCACAGCTTACAATTTAAATACTCCATCCGATCCTGTCCCACTAGATCTCGTGCTTCCGACCTCTATCCCCCTCCTCACCGAACTGCTGCATTCGACAAATCATTTGCAATTCAAGCCGCCCCCTTCTGGAATTCCATCCCTGCTGATATCCAACACGTACAATCAGCTTCCTCTTTCAAACCTCTCCTCTTTAAACACCTACTCCTTTCTCAATCCCCCTGATTACAAAATATACCTAAGAGAGCTATCTAAGTACCCCCAGAAAATATTTCTGTTATTTTAATTTGGTTGTATTATATATTATGTACGCTTTTCCTGTATTTTTCTCTCTCTCCTTCTATATTTTTACTTTTAAATAACTAATATTGTAAATATTTACTTTATTTATGACCACATATACATGTATTCAGTACTTATAATTTGTTCTAAAGGGACAACAGTCTCAGAATAACAAAATATATTTTCATTCATTCAATCATACACTTCTCATGAACCAAAAGTCTAAATTTGGTATAGATGTACTATGCTTCATTTCTTACGGAGGAGGCAAGAGGTATCTATAACCAAACTTTTTTTGGGGAACAAACAATACTTTAATGCCTAACAATCACCTCAAGAAATTTCTAAAGTAATTATGTGAATATACTTATATTCAACCAAATATGATATAAAAATAGTTTCATAGCTCCTATAACAAAAAATAATAAAAAAGAAAAAAGCTATAAAAATCAAATTAAATATTAAAGAATTTTTATAAGTTATGTAAAGTTTTTTTAAGTTACTAAACATAAACCTTTCTTTACAAAAATAAAACCTAACTACTGACTGCATATCAAGTAATATAGAAAGCTAATTTTAATATGAATTTAAACCTAACATTAAAAACTGAAATGTATTTAATATTATAAGAACTAACACAAACATACCAGGAAGATGAAAAAAAAAAAAGGAAAAGAAAGAAGATAAGATGGAATATAAGAATAAACAAATTCATTAGAAGTAAATTAATGAGCTATTTCGAAGAAGTTTAGTAGAGTTGTCACATAAATGATGTTTTACAAAAATAAAATTATTCTATAAGCAAATAAAAGTGTGAAGAGATTGGCCACGTCAGATTAAGATATTCATAGAATAAATAATTTAAAAAAGATTAAAAAACAAAACAACTAAACCTCATTACCTACCTTAAATAATCAAGAATACACTTTGTCTGATCTTAGATTTATGTATTAGTTTAAAGGAAATTTTTAATCCATAAGCCTTAATTGTACAAGCCTGTGAATTTTGTGCTCCAGCAATACATTCATATGAAGACAGTATGGAAAACAGTCGAACAACATGCAAACACAAAGTTAAAACAAAACACAACACACATTAAACGCAATCACAAAGTAGAAAAATGTGGTACATGCAACAACCAACACTAAATTAATCCATGAAAAATAACAAAACAATTAAAAAATATATATTTTTTTTTTTGCTTTTTTACATTTATTAAAGAGTTTTTCCTGTCCAGATATTGCGCATAAACAAAAAGTTACAAAATACTATTTAGCAATGTATAACAAGTTGGTGAGGCAGGTTTAAAACAAGGTTACTAATTTGATCTACAGAGAGTTCATCATTTATCCTTATGAACAATGAAGTGAAACTGTTATAAATAGACAGTAGACTTTCTGTAAATCTAAGACTATTTTATTTTAATTATATTTTGAATTAATAATTAAATAGACTTATATCAAGGCCCAATCAACTGATGGAAAATAAAAAAATAAATAAATTTGTGAGAAATTAATCTTTCAAAAAATTTACTCAAGTTAACAGAACACAAACTGAAATTTCAGAGGAATAAAAGAAAATGAGAGTTTGACTCTCCTGATAACAATGGATTTTAAACCATGGTTTGTTATTCTTATTTTCCTTTTTTCCTAAACACAAGTTACCGACCGTTTTAATATTATCTCTGGTCTTTACCTATAACTAGTCAATATCCTGGTGGTCCTTGTCAGAAGGTTCTAAAGCTTCAAACCTATTCCTAACATTTAGCTCGAATTGAGCTCTAATTGACAGATTTTTAATTTTTCCAAATCAAAATTCCATGATTCATGGAGATGTCCAGGCATATTTATGAATATCCTTATGTTTAAATGTAGTATTTTTAATTATCAGGTTTTTCGAGAAGGGAAAGTTTATCAGACGAATCCCATTATAATTTCTATACTTGTGCAAACTTTCTTTACCAATCATCGGACTATAGACACCTTTCCTCGCCAAACTCTACATCAACCACTTTTGCATTTGCGTCACATACAATTATTTCCATAGAGTTTTGGTAGTTTATCATAAACCCATTCGAGTTTATCGTAAAATTCGCATTTGACTTCATTGTCACTGTCTTCGATCAGACAATGTATGTTTATTAATGCAATTTTAAACCAACATCCCTGAAATATAGCTACCGAAATTCTATCACTAAAGAATTTCTGTACGTCCCGGATAGCAATCTATTCCTAATTAGGAAAAAACCTGTACCACTAATAACTCATGAAGGGTCTTGGATTCAGCATGAGTGAGGGATACTGTTACAAGGCCAACATTGTGCAGGGAGAGATGGGCCAAATATCACGCTCACCAGCCAGATTTTCCCTCTTGATTAATTATTTAATTAAGACTATATACTTTAAAGAAGCTGGAGTTTGCCCCAGGAGGATCTCCCAACCCCAGGGTCAACCCACGACTGAGGAAAAATTACTAGTCATCAGCCGGATTCGAACCAGGGACCTTGAGCTCTGGAAATCAGTGCTCACCCACTGAGCTACCCCGCTCCCCATAATTAGAAACCTGGCACCTAAACAATGATTCCCGCTTCCTCTGTACCAAATAGTTGTACTTTCCTTCCCTTATCGAGCCCTCCACTGGCCAATGAACCTCTTGCAGAGCCACGATTTCCAAATTGTACCTATTAACCTCATTCGCGACCGATTTTACCCCACCTGCTGAATTCAAACTCCTTAAGTTTCAATATTTAAAATCTCTATTTTTCAACTTGCACCGTGAATCCCCTAAAGCAGTCCCCACCCGGAGACGCGAAACGGAGGACTAGTTTATCTCTAGATAATGAGGTGTTTTACCTTAGAGATATCCATGACCATTTATGGTGTATGGTGAACTAAAGATATGTGGGTAGGACGTCTAATCCTACATTACACCCTCCAGACTTGCTGGAGGCTCTTCTCATTGTTGATCAGTGAGTCCATCGGATTTACTTCCGGATTTCCACCGACCATCCCCACATCCGCCACCGGTGGGATACTCCTCATATGCGGTAATGAGCTCGTGCGAGTTCATGCAGGAAAGCTTATTAAATTCATCAATTAACTATCACCTAGTATTTTATAATTTGTTTATGATTAAAATATAAGACAATATTAAACCTGGTAGAACACTTAATTGTCAATCTCAAACAGTAGAGCAACATTTGAGATGAAGTTGCCCAATGGCAGAAATAAATACCCGGTAATTTTTTGGATAGGATCAGTAAGGATTAACATGAAGAAAACAAAATCAATATTAAAGAGAGATACCATAAAATATTTACATCTACAATAAAAATGCTTTAAAACTTTAATGTAAGCAAATAATTTACTAATAAAAGGAGACAAATGCAAGGGATTCCTTCAAAAACTACTTATATTAATGAACAAAATAATTGGGAATACAAAGCAATGAAAAACAAAATAAAGCATCATGCTAGAGTAAATCAAATAGAACAGCAAAAAATGAGAAAAATTAGAACTTAACATATATTTTTATACATTTTTCCACACAAAAGCTTATTCAGCATTAATTATTGGATAAGTCTTTACTTAATTTTTAATATTTGAATACACTCTTTGCTATATCGCCTGATGAATGAATGTTTTGTGACCTATAACTTTTTTCTATCCTTTAATAAAATAAATAGATAAAACTAGTATTACAGGAATTATGAGCTAAGAAGGAAATGGATTTATGAAAAACAGGCACGATTCCTAGTCAAATAAGGCAGGATCACAGATTCCTTTATGAAGATAAGGTTTTATCAAACAACATGAGATGTTAAATCAAACTAAAAACAGAGACATTTTTAATACTTCTTCAGCTTTTTACTAACCTCAACATCAATTTTAATGGCAATCAATGATTACTCAAACAAACTTTAAAGTAACAAATTTTAGAAAATATAAAAACAAAATTTTCTTAGAATAACATAGGAATATATTTTTTTTATTTTCAAATCATGTTATTATTAACAGCTACCTGATTTTATTGAAAAATCAAATCAAATAATAATAATATAAATATCACTAGGTATATTCAATATTTAGTTAATATAAGATGTGTAGAACATATATATAATAATAAGTATATATTAATAGATTCTCATTCATTATATATTGTATGTCCATGCATATTATTTTGTATTAGTGTTGTAAAAACAAGCCTCAACTCCGACTCGAGTCATGAAGGCTCGGCTCTAGAGCTTTTAAACCTCGAGCCTCCAAGGCTTGAGTTGAAGGTTTATTATAAGGTTCTAGCCTTGATGAATTTATCTTAAAAAAAAATTAAATTATTGTATATTTTCGTAAACAAATATATTTTTTCTGAAGGTTGTATCAATGTGAACCATATTTCCAAAATATGAAGTGAATATATTATTTTTTCTGTTGAGATTCTATTCTATTTAAACTGACTCAATATCGAGTCTTGGCCTCCTGTACCAGCCTCCACCAATTGTTCCTATCCTGTGCAGCCAACATCCAGCTCCTCACTCCCAACATGGACCTGGCATCATCAGCCACACTGTCACTCCACCGAAGCCGAGGTCTTCCTCTACACCTTGTTCCGTGCATTACTTCTATCATGATTTTTTTCGGAATGTCATTCGAGCGATGTGCCAAGCCCATCTCAATCTATCGAGCTTCATGCAATGAGCCACGTCCGCTTCATTAAACAAATCTTTGAGCTCCTGGTTCGTTCGACGTCTCCATAACTGGTCAACTTTCACAGCTCCAAAGATTTTATGCAAAATCTTCCTCTCAAAGACCATTACATTCTGCTCGTCAGTTTTGGAGATAGTCAATGTTTCTGAGCCATAAAGAAGTAACAATCGGATACATTAGTTTATACAGTAGGATTTTTGTTCCTCTGGTTAAAGCACAGCTCCTAAAATATGGACTGAGGCCATAATAACAACGACTGACACATAGCACTCTTCGCTTAATTTCAGAATCCACAACATTAACATGAGTTATGTGGGAACCAAGATAAATAAATTCTGACACTTTTTCAATGGAGAATTGTCTGATGGTAATCCTTTTGCCCGGTCTGGGATTTTCCTCAGTGACCATATATTTGGTTTTTGCAGCGTTGACTGTAAGGCTCATTTTTCTTGCTGCTTCCACTAGTTTCGAGAATCCATCAGTGACTGCCTAGAAAGGGCGTCCAGTCTGTTGATATTAACAAAGTGAATATATTTTTTGAAATATAATGTAAATAGATAGGAAAAAGGAGTAAGGTTCCAGCCGTAACTCTAGCATTTTACTACCGAGCTCATAAGACTCGAGCCTTGGCTGAGTCGAGAAAGCTGAACCTTTTTCGAGAATGAAACCACAGGCAAGTAATGTATGATTCAATAAATATCGCTTAGTCTCATTTAAATATTTGTCTTAGTTTTATATTATTTTTAATATTTGTCTTAGTTTTATATTATTTTTAAAGTATTTAAATTGTTCTAAATTTATGGAAACATCTCTCGGATGTAAATGCAAACCATTTTTTGCTATAATTAACAATTTTGACTTTTACTTACGATAATATGAAATATTTAGTAAGATATAGTATGTATAATAAGAAAGTACTAGAGATGGTATCAATAAGCATATTAATCAATGTAAAATTGAATTAAAGTCATTAATGTCTATTGGGGGCAAGTAGTATAGCAGAGTGGTTAGAGCACTGTACGAGTAAACTGAAGATTATAGGACCAAATCCCAGCCCCTGCTTTCTCTTCCCTGGTAAGACTTTTACCTGCGGAAAGTTAGATCATACTCCCTTAATTAGGTAAGGCCTACAAGTTGAAAATATACTTGTAAAAACAGGCTAATAAAAAATAAAAAAAGAAATCTGTAAAGTTTTATTGAAACAGTCTAACAGAGTTTATAAAAATATAAGTGCAATAATGACAGGAAACCATACAGCACAAGTATTTGTTGAAAATCTTGAGAAAATTGTAAATGGTGTCTATCCTCTGGATTTACACTCTGGCCAGCTTATTGAAAAAATATATCCATTTATAAAAACACATGAATAAAGAATGGATGGGTGAGAGTAATTTTAGTTACAAAAATGATATAATACAACAAATAAAACTGCTAATAGAGATGTATCAAGGGAAGAAAAAATATATAAATCGATAAATACAATGATGGCTCAAGATGAAAGAGTGAACTTACACAGAGAATGTTCAAATTCAATAAATCTGCCTAGTAGCCCGTGGGCGGGGTGGCCGAATGGGCTAACGCTAACAGCACCGCCGTTGCCCGACAACCTGATATATCAATCCAACGATATAAAAATAGTCACGAGTTCACGTCCCGGTGCCGAGGGAGTCTTTAAATCATCGCCCACACTCCCTGGCCCGGGAAAACCCTATATAGCCTTATTGGCGAGAAAGGGGGAGGACCCAATTAAAAAAAAAAAAAAAAAAAATCCGCCTAGTATGGCTTTGCATAATTAACATTGGTGCTTGTAATATTACATAATTTTAATTCCTAAAAATTATGTAATGGCACAAGAAATAGATACTTAACAATGTCATTGAGACCGTATTCCTAGTAATCCTAAAAGACAAAGAAAATTGGTTGAATTCTACAAAGTCCATGGATTTTCAACAGTAAAAATTTATAGGGTGATTAGGTTATCTAATACATAATTTAGGAAATGATGGTCACAGGATTGTCAAAATAAAACAATATTATGCTAACATGAAAAAAGGAATTCTTTCATGCAATTAATACACATGAAATTAAGGGAAGATGTAATTATTTGAAGGAACACATATATGGCTAAATTTCTAATTCTCTCACTTACATTTTCTTTATTTATATTAGAATTATTGTATGATTCTTTTTGACAGACCTATAATTGATACAGAGTTTATACTCTTCTTATAAAATTCAGGTGGAACTAGAAATGGATGATCTGGTCATCAACCGGTTATAAGATAGTTGGTGATTAATAACTTAAGAAAAAAAAGAGAGCTGATATCTTTTAAGAGAATTGTAATCTTTAAAGTTAACAATTAAGTGTATTTATTTTTGAAAATGAATTTATTTTTAAATGAATGTTATGAAATTTTAGAACTAATTTTCAGATTGCAAACTGATGTTACTTTATACTTTTCATCTATCGATCTATTATTAACAATTTTATGTATTGTCATATCCTAAATTAGCTTTCAAAAAATGAAATTTAATTAGCATCTTTTTGAAAAATAATTTTGGACGGTTATCCATTCAGTCTGAATCAGGGTAGTTATGGGTAAACATTCAACATATTTTTGGTTACAATGGTAACCCTTTATCTTTAATGAAACATAAAAATATCTGGAACAGTGTGCGCATCATACAACTTTCATTTACCATCCTACTTTTAGAGGATTAGATGACTGAGCATACAAAATGTGTAACATAATTACAAATACGGAAATTAAGCTCTATCAGACTTTTAATGAGGTTAAAACCAACCAGATATATAAATGGTTAGAAGTTTGAAGGTTACTATTAAAAATTCCTATTATCATAAAATAAGCTGGTGAATGTTTATTTTGATATTGTGAGAAATTATACCTTTTAAAACAAATTAATTGGATTTTTGCGACAATGTTAATGTTCAATTTAATAATACTAATAAAAATAGAAAAAGTCAAACTTTATTCTATATAATCATATATTAAATTAATACAGCTAGAATAAGAGTAAGACAAATATATTATACAACATGCATGAGAGTTTTATACTTTTAAGGATGCAATCCAGCTTATCTCTTCAAATAGATAATAAAAAAACATGATCCTAAACACATACAATGTTAACTGCAAAAGGGAAAATTCATGATACAATTTTATTTACACTTACCACTGAAGCTCAAGTTCTGTGCATAATGATGCCTGTACAGTGCATCAAAAGAAACCATATCTTCAAATAAATTTTTAATACATAACATAATAGGATACCAATCCAAAATGATGAGCCATATATTACTATTGTAAACAGCCCTGAATGCATTATGATAAAATAAGCAGCATAGACAAGTGAGATACTCCAGAAATAAAGCCAAAGCTAGTAATATGTTGCATATTGTGCATACATGAACATTATTTTTGAATCCAAATAGACCTGCCCATGTTATTTAGAGAAAATGTTAATAAAAAAAATATATAAATATAACTACTTATACAACTAGAAAAAAAGAAATATTTATAAAGCGTTCAAGATCCAAGTACCTGTCAATAAAATTCTGTAGCACAGAACTAATCAATTCAATGGAACAAAATATTTTATATTGGCACCATTGATTTCTTTTTGAACGACCAAATTTAAAATTTAAAAAACAAACTATAAAAGGCCATTTGGAAAAGTTCGTTGATGAAAATAATAATAAGATTTTAAAATTGACAGAAATAGAATAAAGTAAATTTAATCAAGTTATAATACAACACTTTTACTAATACATCTTCAGCTTGCTGTGTCATTGCATGAAATGAATGCATATTTAAATTAATTAAAAATGTTTAAACATTAGTTTTAAAGATAAATCTTCAACTAAAACAAAAGTGCTCAAGAAATCAACCCAATGAAACTGCCGATTGAGTATTAGTTATTTTTTAAATAATTCATTCCAACACAGAACTAAGCTTTTTCATGTTGATGGATTCATGAAAATCTACAAGAGTTTATTTCCAGTCACCAGAGATCAGTTTTTATAATAAGAAAATAGAACTACTATATTACAAAAAAAAAAAAAAAAAAAAAAAAGAAAATTAAAACACAATCTTTAAGTCTATGGTTTCAGTTTTATTTTACTATTTGGAATACTATACTAAATACAAAGTAGGTGTAAAATGTAAAAGAATTGAAAAAAAAATATAATGTTTTAAAAAATATCCCAAATGAATAAACAACTGACACTATAAATAAGATGTTAATTTGGCCCTCTGATAACTTCAAAGAAAACAATTATATGATTATAAATTCGCTTTAAAAGTAAAACTATCCAAACAGATAAAATATTATATACAAGATATAAACATAGAAATATACCTCTAAATATAGAAATAAATGAGGTAAATATATAAATAAAATCTATCAATGAGATTACAGATTAAAAAATAAATTAATTGGTATGAAATAGATATTAGGTAAATGAACCAAAAACCAAGAAGACCTCAACATCAGAGAGAAACATAGGAAAAAAAAAAAAAAAAAAAGAAAATTTGAAACTTACTTTTCTTCTCTTTGGCAAGGCGTTTCAACAATTGGAGGCTTTTCCCATTGAATATTAGCATCACAATTATGATGTATATGCTGAAAATATAAAAGTAAAATCTAATTACATTGTCACATTAAAAACAAAAAACAATCTAAGACATAATAAATAAATATAAATCTCAAGCCATACCTCGACATTTGACATAATATGGTTGATGTCCATTATATCCCAAGCCCTAGTAATTTCTGCAAAACTTGTACAAGGTCCTGGACTAACATCACCATTTCCTAAAAAAGATAGAAAAACTGATTAATTTTAAAAGCTAACTTAAAAAATAAAGACAAAGAAAAGGTTATGAATAGAATTAATTGATTTCGATGTTATTCGCTTGCTTGTAAAAACTCCAAACCCTAATTTATATCTGTTTCAGAATCTGTAGAATAGCATATCTAAATTTCATATTGCACGGAATCGTACTTTTGCACTTTAGGTGCTAAATTAGATTATTTATAAATATAAATGTATATGTGTGAGTTAATATTTATCTTTTTGTTTTACTATATTGTCCAAATTAAATTTATAATTCAAGATAAAAAAAAAATATGAGGAAGGTGAATAATTCTGTGAATAGCAAAGATCGAATTTAATATTATGAAAGGAAGAAGTAAATATAAGTAAGAAAGATTCCTGGAATAGAACTTGCCTGAAGTATTGGATAATAAAAAATAGACTTACTAGAAAAAGCTGTTTTGTTACAATGACATTTATTGTTATTGTTTTGTTTTTTAGTCTCACTCATTCATTCAGCTCTTCAGTATCCTTTCTGGCTACAACTGACTCAAAACACATGAGTTTCCTATTTAATACTGAAATTTCATAGTTTCTATTGAAACACTGACTATGTTATTTAAAATGGGATATTAATTTTCTAATCATGAACTGTTGCACTATATTTAAATAGTAAAACGAAAAGGATACTGTGATATTAAGTGGTGGATTAACCAACCAAGTTGAGAATTATTCCACCGCCCCCCTCAAAAAAAAAAAAAATCCTTCTCACATACTCTTTTTCACATTCTTGTCATAGTAATATAAATTAAGACAAGTCAAATATTTCATATCTTTTTGGCACTTCTCTAATGATAATATCAGCTTAATGATAGATTAAATGAACAAACCCACAAAATCAAATGTATGTGGACAATCCTTCTACTAAAAAAGTTCTATATCCACTCTGAAGTATTGAAATAAGAAAAATGGAACATATTGTAACATCTCTCTTTCTTACATTTTACAAATTATAATAATATAATCTCAGAAGCTCACTTCATACTGTTGGGATACTTCCTAAATAATTAAGAAGTTGTTAAATAATAAACAAAATTACAAGAGTATTAATATATTAAATTGAAATTATAATTATTTTATCTGAGATATGGGTTACTGACAATCAGATCAAAAGACTCAGACAGACTAACATTAACTACAGTAAACACTGTTTGATTTTAAAATAAAGTCAAATATGGCTTGGCAAGCCAACCTTTTTTTCTTACTGTTTCTTCCTTAGTTGCACTAAATTCATTTGTCTTCTAACATCTTCTAAAATGGTGACACTTTCTTCTACTCAATTCTTCTATTCAAGCTCTCTGAGAGATCCTCTCTCTTGTAATTCCAAACAACTAGTAACTCTGTCAAACAACAACTTCTAAGATGGTAATACTATTACTGGGTTTTATCCACTGGAGCCAGGATCTCTTCTCCTACCTATCTTCACTGCAGCCAAACAACAACTGCTTGCCAAAACAAAATCCTTGGTCCCTCCCCTCTCCTCTTTGGGATTTTCCTTTCTGGGAAAACTATAGAGTAGCTATTTTCTATTTCCTGAGCTAGTGAAACTAGATTAGCTTGCTTATTAACTGTTACACTAATTTATTAAATCATTTTTAACAACTTTCAAATAAGGTGTATATTACAATATTTTATTTTCATTATTACTTTTAGTCAGCCTAACCTTTGATAAAATGAGGTCCATTAAACAACTATATCTATTTCTACTGGCACAATCTGATTTTAATTAGACCACCTAAATTCGGTCATAAGAGGGTCTTTAAGGACATTGTGACTATTTTTGAGATTCAAATTGGACTACTTCCATCATTTTTTAAAATACTTTTTCCATATGCAATCAACTATGAATCATAAATAAGTTTTTTCAGCCATGACTGTGAGGGACTTAGGTCCCTCGTAATCGAAGGTTTACCATTAAGCCATCAAAAATAAAAACTTATGCCGAATAACATAAGTAAGAAATTTATATTTGAATATCAACATCTTGTGTCTAACATTTATAATAAAAAAGATCTTTTTGTTCACCGTTACTCATCTAGAAATGATTGAGGTTAATGCCCCAACTGTGACTAAGAGAGAGAGAGAGAGAGAGAGAGGTAGCACTACGAAGTCATTGCGATTAATTTGTCCCTTTTCCAAAAGAAAGTTTTAGTAACAGTCTGAGACTGAGGGAGTTTTTTTTCTATTAAACTTATTTTATATGTTGGCCACTGTAAAGAAAAATAAACACTTTTTCAGTGAGGTTTAATGATTTTAAAAAGTATATTTTGTATCTGGGTACCAAATGGAGCGGGGTAGCTCAAAGATTAAGTCATTGTCCTCCTATTCTCGGAGTGCTGGAAAGTTGAAATCAGATAGCGGCAGGTAATTATTTATTCTGTAACGTCACCCTTTGATTGACTGAGGGGTTGGGTTAAGAGATCCTCCTCAGACATATCCAGCGTGTTTAAAAGTGGGAACTTTTAACTAAATAATATATTAGAATAGAAAGAGAAAAACCTGGTGGTTAAGTGTGATTTCTGTCTCCTTGAACAACCCTTGATCAAGAAAACAGTAGTTCCTAACAAAGTACTGAACTGAGGGTTGCATTGGTACACATTTTTTTTAGGTGCCTTTTTTTCTGAACAACCAGCTGATTTCTCATTTTTTACTACTCTATCCCACTAAAAAAGTAGTGAAAAAAAAAATCAATAATTTCTGATTAATAAACAATCAAACAGTCTGAAATCCACAGTAAATATTTTTACATGATCAACTGATCAATTGCCGATATTTATTTATTAATGATTTAAAATACTGAAATGTTTAACACTATGATTTCAGATAAAATCATTCAAAAACAATTTTAAAAAAGAGAGAAAAGTGTACATAAAGACAAAAAAATGATACTTCAAAACACGATTTTGATGATGTCCAAGTCACAGCTGGTTTTTATTATTTTTCCAGTCCATAAAACACTTTTGGAACTTGATCTTTGGAATAGCATTTATCTCTGAAAGAGATGTGTTCTTAATCTCATCCATACTTGAAAAATTACAGTCTTTTAAGGTTCTTTTAATTTTTGGAAAGAGGAAAAGTCAAAAAGGGCCATACTAGGTGAATCAAAAACGCTAATCAACATTAACATCTTCACAGCCATTTCGGAAACATTTGTACAACTTGTAAACCCTTGTTTTACTCATACCAGAATCACCAAAAAAATATTCAATATTTCTAAAACTTTGTTACATTTTATTCCATTTTTCTAACAAAATTTAACGCTAATTCTCTGATTCATTTTTTTCAACAAATCAAAAGTTAACATTTGGAAGCAAACACACAAAGTTATTCACAACTGATGAGAGACTAATAACACTGCTCTAACATTGATATTGTATCTCACTTGAAAACAGCCTCCTTCTATGTTTTTTGGTGTGAGGAATCTGAATTTCAGTTAGCTCTAGTTTCAAAGATATAGTTACTTTTTGAGTAATATGGAGAAATTTTCTGTTCCTGGGGGATGGTAGGATTGAATTCTGTCTGTGAATTGCAGGAGATGACTAGCTGAATAGAACCATTTTGCTGAAAGTTGTATGCAGTGGTTACATTTCAAGTTACTCTTGACATGATTTTTCTTGCTTCAGGCAATCTTTCGATGATTTTATCGTGATAACCTAGTAATTTTGGTGAAATTACAAATCCCAGGAAGTGTGTGAATACTCCTGACAACTTTTCTTACATTTGTGGGGAAGTAAACTTTGCAAATCAAAAACGTCCTATTATCTAGATGATCAAGAAAGCATACCAAAAGTATTTTAGGGTGAAAGTTGGTGACTAAAATAAATCGTGGCCTCCCGCACATCTGCTGCCTCACATGTAGCGTAACCTTAAGAGAATGGTTGAAGACGAAAGGTTGTTCTTCAATGGGTTTTGCTGTTCCCATGGTGTGGAGGGAGTCTACCAATCACACTGACAACTGATACTTCAGTATAACCCATCCTCATCATCATGAAATGCCTCAAAAAAAGAAATCTGAAGTGAAGTATCCTGATATTCCTTCTGCTATACAACCAATACTACATTGGGACGAAATGTATGTTCCATGACCTCCTGAACACTGAGGACGAGGATAATGAAGAGAAAAATCCCGTAGAAAGAACCCCATCAGATGATCCTGATTTTTGTTTTGAACAAGAAGAACAAAAACCCCACATGCTTACTCAAGCTGAACTCAGTGACTTGATTCGGAGCCTGGATCTGCCATAAGAGAAAGCAGAACTTTTGGGTTCAAGATTTGAGCAATTGAACTTCTTACAACCTGATGTAAAGACTACAATGTACAGGGGTCGTACAATGCACAGACAGACTTGATCCCCTTTTTCAAAAAATATA
>CAKMRH010000002.1:0-119937 GCA_928085145.1 Nezara viridula | reverse complement strand
TTATACACATCCCTAAAAGATCCTGTTTCCTCTCTCACACCGCTCTCATATCGATTACCATATTCCATGTTCTACCCCTAATTGTTTTCCATCGTATATTGGTGAAACCAAAAATCTCCTAAAAGACCATAACCAACATAAATATTCTGTATCCTCTCGGAATTTTACCGCCTCCAAATTATCCGAACATTCTCTCTCCCTCAATCATTCATTTGATTTCGACAAACATCCATCCTTGCCACAGTTCTCAACCATGACAAACGACTCATTTCTGAAACCCTCCACATCCAGCTTCAACCAAAGACAGTGAATCTAAAAACTGACAAACAGAACTTTTCTTAGCCTACTCTCAAATTCTGAAGTTATTAAAACATCCATAGTTATATTCCTTTCCTTTTTGCTGACAACTTCCATATATATATATACATATTTTTAGTTATTTATTTATTCATTTGTTTAGTTATTTATTTGATTGTGTTATTTTTTTTTTATGTTTTTATTATGTTTTAAAATAATATATATTTTTTTATTATTCATTATTCTATGTAAACCGGATCACATATATTTGTGACAAATCTCGCGTTCGTCTCTCCTCCCAACTATTATAATCTTACAGTAACCTCCCTAATTTTTTTATTATGGTATTGGGTTCTATATGGGATTCTGTGGACCCCCCTAGAACCCTTCTGGAGCTAGGGCCGAGGTCCTTTTTCCTCTAAAACCAATCGTTTTCGAGATATTCGACATTTTATATTTAATTTTTGATTATTATTTGGAAAAAATATATTTATGGTAGTAATACTGTAAAAGGCCTCTGGAGATTTCCTATTTAAATATTTTGAAGTAATTTTAGGTATGTAAACACTACACATAATTCTATTGCGCAGATAGCGGATGGGTGACCCCTTTAATCCTTAAAATATAAACAACCTCTTAATCCTTATCTAAGTATAATCAAAGGACTTGGACCTGTAATCTCTTATCTCTTATTGTTCTTCTTCACGCGTAAACATGTACTTTGCCTTTTGAATCCTCAAAATGTAAACAACTCCTTAATCAGTATCTAAGTATAAACAAATGACTTGAGCATTTATTCCCTCATCTCTTAGTGTTCTCCTTTTTTACGTAAATATAGACTTTGGCCCCTTTAATTCTTAAAATATAAACAACCTCTTAGGTCTTCTTAATCCCTATCCAAGTATTATATTTATGGGAAATCTAGCGCTCTTCCCTCCATCCCAACCATTATAACTCTGCAGTAACCTCCCTGCTTTTTATTATAATATTGATTTTTTACAGGAAGTCTACGTGTTAGTAATAATGTAAACGGCTTCTGGAGATTTCGCATTGGAATATTTTCAAGTAATTTTAGGTACGTAAACACTACACATAATTCAATTACGCAGATAGCGGATGGACTTAGGCCCCTTTAATATTTAAGATATAAACAACCTGTTAGGTCTTCTTAATCCCTAACTAAGTGTAAACAATGGACTTGAGTATTTATTCCCTTATCTCTTATTATTATCCTTTACAGGTAAACATAGACTTGGCCCTTTTAATCCTTAAAAGATTGGACTTTTAACATTTAATTCTCTATCTTTTATTTATTTTTTTTTTCATTTTCCATCTGGAATAACACTTACAGTAATTCGTAAGGAGTCCGGTAGGATGCGACACTCGTTTCACGATTTTATGAAACTATTGCGAGCCAGAATTCGGTCACGTGATAAGTGCGCCACATTTGCATTAGAATTAAAATATTCTTAGCGCACTCCGTTTTGTACTTCAACCTAATCATGAACACCCAACCACATCCCCGTTGTAGCCACATGAGCATTAGGTCACACTCCCTCATATTTCTACCTAGCAGATACAGCACCAGCTCCGAGGTTTTGTTCCGGTTGGAGATTTCTCTGTCATGTTTACATTTTTGTAAACTTCCCGATGTTTACTAAACCCATCTAATGTCTGCATAACCTTCTCAATATTTATATTATATTTAATTTTTCTAATATTTGCATTTTATATTTGATAGGGTGAAGCACTTATTATATTTTTGTAAGTGTTGCTAGAGTACGGTAGTATATATTAGTAATATAAATCCATTTGAGAATATAAATTACATTTATGTAATATTCCTAATGTTTTGAAGGGCCAGGTATTGACACTATAGTCTCCCGACTCCACATGTTTTCTGAGCTGTAATATTTACTATTAATGGAATCCATCTTCCAATCCATTGAAGGGTCAGTTACCCACCTTGTGGATGCTGAGTATTTCCAAAAGTCTAATAAACATTTTCATAGCAGCCATCTTGTTTACTTAACCATTACGTGTATCTTCCAATCCTTTGATTGATGCTACCTATTTCAGTAGTTAACTTTATACTGACTGAGTGTGCCTTACAAGAGTCTTCCGACTTATAGCTCCTCCAAACCGTTGAAGGCTAACGTATCTACGCTATAAAGACTGAACTTGCCCAACTCCCGAATCCAAACATTTTATTTGACATATCTAATGTTTATGTATTGCACAACTTAAAGTTCCTCCCAGCTAGTTCCTCCGAATATTTACATTTCACAAAACTTAAAGTTCCTTCTGGCTATGCCCGATGGTCTCGCTGATCAAAGTTCCAAATAGAATCCTTATTGATGTGAAAATATGGATTTTGATCTTTTAATAATCTCACATAGAATTCTCGTCAATGTGTAAATGTGAACTTTGAAATTATGCAAATCTCACAGAGTCTTTATCGGTATGTGAATATGGACTTTGGATGTTTCATCCCTTATCTCTAATTGTTCTCCTTCGTACATAGACATGGACCTTGACCCTGTAATCCTTAAAATATAGACAACCTCTTAGGTCTTCTTAATCTCTATCTGAGTATAAACAATGGACTGTGGAGCTGTAATCTCTTATTGTTCTCCTTAACACGTAAACATGGACTTTGTCTTTTAAATCCTGAAAATATAAAAAGAGTCTATAAATAGGAACGTTTTTTTTTTTCGAAGCTTTTCCTCATTCAGTGTTCCTAAAAGTAAGGTGGTTGTGTATTTCATTAAATACTTTTTATATATATCAGCAATGAACACATGTCAGTATTATATGTTATATGTCAGTACATACGAAATCTCCAGAGGCCGTTTACATTATTACTAACACCTAGACTTCCTGTAAAAAATCAATATTATAATAAAAAGCAGGGAGGTTACTGCAGAGTTATAATGGTTGGGATGGAAGGAAGAGCGCTAGATTTCCCATAAATATAATACTTGGATAGGGATTAAGAAGACCTAAGAGGTTGTTTATATTTTAAGAATTAAAGGGGCCAAAGTCTATATTTACGTAAAAAAGGAGAACACTAAGAGATGAGGGAATAAATGCTCAAGTCATTTGTTTATTCTTAGATACTGATTAAGGAGTTGTTTACATTTTGAGGATTCAAAAGGGCAAAGTACATGTTTACGCGTGAAGAAGAACAATAAGAGATAAGAGATTACAGGTCCAAGTCCTTTGATTATACTTAGATAAGGATTAAGAGGTTGTTTATATTTTAAGGATTAAAGGGGTCAAAACCCATCCGCTATCTGCGCAATAGAATTATGTGTAGTGTTTACATACCTAAAATTACTTCAAAATATTTAAATAGGAAATCTCCAGAGGCCTTTTACAGTATTACTACCATAAATATATTTTTTCCAAATAATAATCAAAAATTAAACATAAAATGTCGAATATCTCGAAAACGATTGGTTTTAGAGGAAAAAGGACCTCGGCCCTAGCTCCCGAAGGGTTCTAGGGGGGTCCACAGAATCCCATATAGAACCCAATACCATAATAAAAAAATTAGGGAGGTTACTGTAAGATTATAATAGTTGGGAGGAGAGACGAACGCGAGATTTGTCACAAATATATGTGATTCGGTTTACATAGAATAATGAATAATAAAAAAATATATATTATTTTAAAACAGAATAAAAACATAAAATATCGAATATCTCGAAAACGGTAGGTTTTAGAGCAAAAAGGACCTCGGCCCTAGCACCCGAAGGACTCTAAGGGGGTCCGCAGAATTCCATGAAGAACCCATTAACATAAAAAAATATTAGGAAGGTTGCTGTAAGGTTATGCTGGTTATAATGGTTGTGATGGAGGAGGAAGCGCCAGATTTGTCATATTGATAAAGGTAAACAATAGTGGAGTTATAGAAAAACAAAATGGCGGAGAAAGCCCCCCTGTCTCTCAAAAGCGCTAGTTACGTGACCGATTACGTGACTCTGAAAAGGTAAACATTGAGAAGGTTATGTAAAAGGTAAACATTATTAAGATTATATATAACATAAACATTATGAACATTACAGGAAAAACAAAATGGCGGCCGGGCTTATCATCATAGAGAGGAGTGGAGGGAGGGAAGGAGGAGAATGTGAGGGTCACAGGATCGTAAAGAGGCGTGATGATATACAAGGCGTAAACCTCGTAAGTACATGAAAACAATTTGGCGGCCGGGTACATTCAGCCTCTTTGAGGGAGTCTGGAAGAAAATAGGGAGGTTACTGTAAGGTTATAATAGTTAGGAGGAGAGACGAACGCGAGATTTGTCACAAATATATATGATCCGGTTCACATAGAATAATAAATAATAAAAAAAGAAATATATCATTTTAAAAACTAATAAAAACATAAAATATCGAATATCTCGAAAACGGTTGGTTTTAGAGGAAAAAGGACCTCGGACCTAGCCCCCATAGGACTCTAGGGGCGTCCGTGGAATTCCATGAAGAACCCAAAAAAAAAATTAGGAAGGTTACTGTAAGGTTATGCTGGTTATAACGGTTGGGATGGAGGGGGAAGCGCCAGATTTGTCATTATGGAAAAGGTAAACAATAGGAAAATTATAGAAAAACAAAATGGTGGACAAAGTCCAGATAAACATTAGGAAGATTATACATAACATAAACATTAAGAAGATTACTGGAAAAAAATGGCGGCCGGGCTTAACCTTTTAGTGAGGAGTGGGGAGGAAAATGTGAGGGTCACAGGATCGAAAAGGGGCGTGACGATATACAAGGCGTAAACCTCGTAAGTACTTGAAAACAATATGGCGGCCGGGTACACTCAGCCTCTTTGAGGGAGGAGTGGGGGCAAATGTGAGGATCACAGGGTCGAAAAGGGGCGTGACGATATACGAGGCGTAAACCTCGTAAGTACATGAAAAGAAAATGGCGGTCGGGTACACTCAGCCTCTTAGAGAGAGGAGTGGGGGAGAGGGGAAATATGAGGGTCACAGAATCGAAGAGGGGCGTGACTGGTGGTCACGTGACTGACCACGTGGTGGTTAAGGCTGGTTGGAGGTCCTAAAAGGCAACGTGCCGTTGTTCAAATTCAAATTCAAACTCCCCGCCATGATGACGTCACTGAAATCCTGACTTCTGATTGTCTGTGCAAATCGGTGTGCCAGCTCGCCCATTTCTTCTCTACTTTGGTCCAAAAAATAAAAATAACAAAAGGATAATAATAATTAAATAAAAGAAATGATAGAATGAAATAAATAAATAAAAATGACACAATTAAATAAATAACTAAACAAATGAATAAATAAATAACTAACTATAACTAATAAATAATAAAATAAAAGAAGAGAAGAATAGTTGGGGTTGTCAGTCAACAAGGAAGGCAAAAATAAATGATAATATTTATATTTACATATGCCGACGTTTTGACCTGAAGTTCAGGCCTTCATCAGGGCTAAGAAAATAACCAGATAACAAGGTATGAGAAACATAAGTAGTGATGGTAAAAAAAAAATTATAAAAATTAAAATAAATAAATAAATTGATTTCTGGGAAATCAAGAAGAAATGGTTACCAAAGTTATAGGGCTCCTAGATAATGAAAGACTTAAACAACATATGTGAAATGTTTATAAATTATGACACTTTGCAGATTTATTAATTTTTTTTTTGTTTACTTTTATTTTTAATTTTAATTTTCTTTATCTATTTACTTTATTTCATTTTATCTTTTATTTTAAAAGTTCATTTGGTTATTAATTTCAACTCATTTTTTTATTTTATGTCTATTTTTTAAAAAAGTTTATTTATTTATTCTATCTTATTGTCTTTAAGTGTCTATTATTATTATTTTTTATTTATTTCATTGTATCAATCCTTTTATTTAATTATAATTGGTAATTAGTTGACTGTCATGGATAATGAAGAAAAGAATAGTTAGGGTAGTCAGTCAAAAAGGAAGGCAAAAATAAATTATAATATTTATTTTTACATATGCCGACGTTTCGACCTGAAGTTCAGGCCTTCATCAGGGCTAAGAATATAACCAGATAACAAGGTATGAGAAACATAAGTAGTGATGGTAAAAAAAAAAAATTATAAAAATTAAAATAAATAAATATAAAGTAAAATGAAATTGTTAGAATAATGACTAAGAACTAAGAGATAAATAATAATAACCGTTACAAAGTGTGGAATGATGAAGTAGGCATAATCAAAAAGGGTGACATAAGTGTTACAAAGGGAATCTTAGAATAAAATGTAAAACATAAAAAAGAAATATGAAGTTATATAAAAAATGAAATTAAATAGTAAAATTAAGACATTGAGAATGGAGTAGTTAAATAGAAAATTGGGATATTGTAAAGTCTATCAAGATGTACAAACAATGTATAATATAATAAAGAGTTAAAAACAGAGAAAAGGAATGAAAGGAAGGAGGGAAGAAATTGAGAAAGCTGAAAGAAGAAAGAAATAAAAGAAGTACTACCTGTCTCCTTAATAGTTGTTGGAGGTCTGACGTGTCCAATGAGCCAGCTGGTTTTTGTGAAAATCGTAAAAATGGATTAAATTGATGACTTAAAGTGCCACTTCCGGTTTGTTGATTTTAACGAGAAAGTGACTATAACATCGGAGGTATATACCAACCTTAAAGACGCAATTTCAGTTTCTTATGACCTTTCGTTTTTGAGCTAGACTGTAGCCACACAAACACAGACCATTTTGCGAGACTTAATTATTTGAACTCAGATGACCTTAAAACGTGTATTCCCATTGAAAACTCGCATTCAAAAATTTTCATGATTGCAATATTTTCGCTTACTGTGTTTCATATATAAGAAAGTGAAAGTAAAAAGTACACAGCATTATGCTACACTGGTTTCAATACTTGTAGTATATGTTATTGACAAATTTACTTCCTTTCTCTTTGTTTAGCTATAAGACTGCGATTTAGGACTAAAGCTGTCCATGATGATATTATACATTTTGGTCGTATAAATTAAGTGTGAAGTAGTTGTGATCAAATACGCCGTTTATAGTTTTGAATTTTCATTTTTTTTTTTATTTCTATGCGATGCATTGAGTTATATTTTGATTGATTGATTTTGTCTTAGGATGATCACTTTGACGACTGGTTGGACTGATTCCTTTTAGACCTACTGAATACAATAGTTTTCACTGATTTGATATTGTAACTTATACCCTTCATTTAAAAATCTTTGTGTAACGCGAATTTTACTCACAGGAAGGACTCTTAAGTTTTTCCTTTAAACTTGACACAAAGACATTCTCTTAATTCAGTTCCTAATGATAATGATGAAGAGGGAGTGACTGTGATGGCGTCTGGTTATTATAAACCAGATGCTTCCTAAATATCTTCAAGAGAACTAACGATCACAGCTGTCGCCTATATATCCCTCAATTTGCTAAAAAAACTAATGGTGGAAGCCGTATCATTCAAGAGGTGTAAGAAAAAAAAATCATTTTGCCATTGTTTAGAAGAAAATAATGTTACGGTCTTCAATTTACAAAGGTCGTTTCCGCAACAAACTTGCCGGATGCTCAGTGAAGACGGCAGGGTTCGGATAAAAAATAAAAATAAATAATCAATGGTCAATTAATTATTACTAAATTATCTAACGAGCGCCAGGCTATTTAATTTGTTGAATTTGGAAAATAGCGAAAACCTCAAAATAAAAAAGATAAAAAAAATGCATTAAAAAAAAAGATTAAAAAGAAAGATTTGGACGTGGAGCGAGCTACGAACTCGGAACCTAAGGGTTTAGAAACATATATTAATTAACCTCATAACCTATCGAACCGTCTTCTTTGGTTAATAATGACCTTTCCTAATCCCTTGAATAGGGTGTTACAATTCTTTATTAAACCTAAAAAAAGGATATATAATTTATACATAAAACGTGAAAACAAAATGAAGGAAAAGAAGAAAATAAAACTAAAAGTTGTTAACATTTAATTGACTCTTGATTATTTTTTTTTTTTATATTTTAACGAAATGGCGCCCCTGAACAGGGACTAGAGTAAATAAGGTGGATATAAAAGGGTAATTAAAAAAAAATATTTTTTTTTAATCTTAGAAATTTTTATATATATATATTTTTTAAAGTAAAATCTATATCGGATTAAAATGAAGGTCGATAGGCTATTCTAAGAGGAGCTGGATTATGAATTAAAGATTCGTGGAATTACAGGAATAAATACAATGGACAAAATGAGGAAAAAATTAAGAACTATTTTGAAATTGGAGACAACTGGAAAATATGTTTCTCCTGCTGTAGAACATTCTGCCACTTCTGAATTACTGGTTTGCGAGGAAAAAGATATAGTAATCGAGAAAAAATATTACCGCTATCACCCACTAGTCCCGCTGGTGAAATTGATAAGATCGACACCGGATTGCAACATCTAATTAGTAGACTGACCCGAATCACATCCACAGATGCTACCGAAATATGGAAAAAATCGGTGGATATTTCAATGTGTCTAGATCTCTTTGAAGAACTTGAAAAGAAATTAGAAGAACAGAACCTAGATGTTGAAGAGCAGAATCCCGTAGATTCGCAGCAGAATATAGCAAAAGGAATAAATAATGAATCCAGCGAAAATATTCAAAGACTTACAAAAGCAGTTCATGAGGATGTAGGCATAGAGAGGACTACATACGTGATACGAAAGACTTAAATTCCCATAAGAGATTGGAGAATTAACTTCACGGGAGATGTAGAGGTTTAAGTGTGCAGGCTTTTCTTGAAACGGTTAAAGAATTAAAACTAGCTAGGAATACCAAGGAAGATGATCTTTTTGTAGCGGCGTATGATTTGTTTAAGTTCCAGCCCTAATATGGTTTCGATCAATTAGGAGAGAAGTTACAACGTGGTCTGAACCTGTCTCAGAGTTGAAAGCCGAATATACACCGTTGGACTACGGGGACAGATTATAGGATGAAATAAGGAGAAGAAACCAAGGGCCTACAGAATCGATTGGTTCATACGTGGCAATTATGAAAAATTATTTTAACAGATTATCAACTGTTCCTTTTGAAGAGGAAATTTTGAGGATAATAAAAACGAATATTGATCCCTACTATTTGGAACGACTTGCGCTACACCAAGTAACCACTTTGGAGATCTTGATAACTCTCGGGAGACAATTAGAAGAGGTGAGGTGGAGGGTATGTATGGATCGACTTCTTCCGGCAAGTAAAGGATCACTTGAACCCGATTTGGCCATCACGTGAATTCAGAAGAAACAATAAAGGAATGCAGGGAAGATGTTGCTAAACTCAATTATTCTTTTCAATGTTGTAACTGTGGAGGAAATAATCATTCTTTCAAAACATGCCCATCGAAGAAAACTAAATTTTTCGAGGGTTGTGGTTGGAAAGATGTTGAGAGGAAATCGTGTCATCTTTGTAGAAAGAACAAGCAGGGAAACGATTGAGGGGGCCAGGTCTAAGTGGATGAGATCCTGGACATACCCGTAAGTCCACAACCAAAGCTGAATGTGAGGAATGGTTGTCGATAGTAAAGGAAGTTTTCCAGGGAAAAAAGTGGAAAATTCTGAAACATCCGGCAAACGAGTTAGATCGACGACCATTTCTAAAATTAAATATCCAGGGAAAGATTGAAATTTGGCTCTTGGATTCGGGAGCATCCAGGTCACTAATGGGCGAAAAATGCTTGAAGAAATTTGCAATACTTGGAGTAATTCTACAGGATAGTATAGACATTCGAAGAAATGCCACTGGAGGCACTACGCTTAACGTGGTTGGAAATGTGAATGTTCCAGTCACATCAGAAGGTAGAATGAGAGTAATCAAATTCCTAGTAGTGCCTAGTCTGAGGGATGAGATTATATTTGGCATAGATTTTCGAGATAAATTTTGGTTATTCCCAGATTTATCTCAGTATTCGTGGACGTTTGCTGACGAGGAGTGTTCAGCGGTATCACAGAACAACCTAACTGTTTTTACGAGGCCAAATCTTACTCTGGAGCAAGAAGAGATTGTAAATCGCCTTTTCGAAAATTGGCGAAATATTCAATCCTCTAAGTTGGGATGCACTAGTAGGGTCGAACACGAAGTTAATCGAAATTAATGAAGCCTGTTAAACAGGGTAACTACCCAGTATCACCGAAAATTCAAGCCATCTTGGATGAAGAGCTTGATGAAATGCTCGAGGAAGGCATGCCATCACAGAGTGCTTGGTCATCTCCTGTTGTTTTGGTCAAGATACCCGACGGAACCTATCGTTTCTGCGTAGACTACCGCCTACCCGCTCCCCTACGTTTCAAATATCCTGGATAGGTTACGCGATGCCAAAATATTGTCTTCCATCGACGTAAAAAGCGCTTACTGGCAGATAACGATGGCTACAGCAATCAAAGAAAAGACCGCATTTACTGTCCCTAACCGTGGCCTCTTTCAGATTTGTAGAATGCCTTTTGGTCTTCACAATGCGCCAGTCACCTGGCAAAGGCTTATCGATGATGTCTTGAGGGCTGACTTTGAGCCAAACGTTATTGTCGATTTGGATGACATAATTGTAGTCTCGTTGGATTTCGATTCCCACATAAAATCCTTAGAAATAGTCTTGGAGCGATTGAGTGCTGCTAACTCGAAACCCGGAGAATTGGGAGGAAAGCCAATTCTGTAGGGAAGAATTAAAATTTCTGGGCTGAATGATAACGGCCTGCAAGTAGATCCAGGAAAAATTGAAGCTATATTAAATTACACAGCGCCAAGAAACGCAAAGCAAGTTAGGCAATTTATAGGAATTTACCATTACGTCATGGTATCGTCTCTTTGTACCAAATTTCTCTACGTTGACTACACCCTTCTCAGAACTATTGAAGAAAAACAAGAGATGGAAATACTGACAAGAACAAGAAGCAGTGTTTAGTTTACTAAAGGAGAAGCTGGTTACCGCGTCTGTTTTAGCATGTCCTGATTTCAGCAAACGCTTTTTCCTTCAAACTGATGCCTCAAAAACTGGACTAGGGGCAATTCTATTAAAAGAATACCCGGAAGTAGATAGAGTTATTGCATATGCGAGTCGATGTTTGACAACAGCGAAAAAAAGTACAGTGTCACTGAACAAGAGTGCCTAGCGGTTCTGTGGGCAGTAGAAAAGTTTCGGCCGTATCTAGAGGGTATGGATTTCACTGTTATCACTGACCATATTGCATTGAAACGGTTACACAGTCCCCGCGATCCCCAAGGTCGTTTGGCTAGATGGGGACTGAAACTGCAACAATGAAAATTTACTATAATTCACCGTCTAGCAAATAATAAGTTCATTTAGACTTCAACAAAAATTGAACTTTCAATTTGTTATTATTCAGTGAAATAGGCTTGTCATGTCTGCTTTGTTAGGCTTTTTAATAATTTATTAGTATTGGAATCATTTCTGCATTTCTCCACGTGTTGGATATATGGTATCTCAAGAAATGGTTCTCGAAAAAGAGGATGACATTCATAGTTTTTATTCATATTCCTTTGTGAGAAACTCAGGAAATATTCTGTGAGAACTTGAAAATCTTCCTTCTGAGAAATTCACATATAGCAAATAACAACTTTAATTTTAAGATCAAAAATGTCAATTTTAATTTCAAATGGCACTTCAAAGAGTATCAATAGCTCTATCGTTAAGGTGGTTAATAGAATTTTACAGAAGAAAATTTATTAATGATATTTCAAAAAGAATGAATATTTGATTTCTTTAGTTGTTTGTTCATAGCTATTCCATTTTTTATAATGTATGTTGGTTTGTGTGTGAAATATGTAACTTCAACAAAAAAGATTCGCAGTATATTCATTTCTCATGTATTTTTTACTGAACCTTGATTTACGGAGTATAGTTGATAGCATTTTTGCAGCATCTACTTTGCCTCATCGGTCATTAATGTCATTTCTTTTCGCTTTCATGTATTGCAAACGTAATTTTCGTCAAACTCAGCAGGTTGTAGATCGTTGTTATTGGATTTATTTAATATTTCATGAATTACTTATTTTAGTGTTTCCGTTAAGTTACTTAATTTCTCTATAAGCAAATAAACTAGACAATTTGAACCAATAAGTTCATCATCATAATATACTTCCACTTCAAGCCTAAAGCAGTATGAGATTGCTTTTTTCAGAAGTCGGTTCAGATGGACATCATTCACAACAACTCACATCATCCTTCCCATTGCAATCCTTGCATCTAGCATCCACCTCTGAACTGCTTACAGTTCTCTTTCTCCAAGCGATTCTCATTGGTCTTCTATGTAATGAAACATCGATCCACCAACAAGGACCCCAAACCACATTTATTTAGAAGAGAATTTCGTTTGAATTGCTATGCTTAGAAGGATAAAAAAATTGTATTTTCAGTTTTCTGATAGTTCAGCATAAATATCAGATCTTCTTCAAGGCTGACTAAACAAATTCCATACAACAGACAATTGCTGATAAAAAAATTAGATTGGTATATGAAAACAAAATCAGACAAGAATATGTAAGTAATTAAACAAAACTTCCATACCTTTGTGGTTATTACGTCTGTTGGAAATTGTATAGATTGTTGCTGAATGAAATCCTACAAATCATAGAAAGTTCGAATTCGGAAGAAGAGCTAATTTCAGTTTCGAAACGTTTTCGAGTCTTAGGATTTAATAATATTAAACAATATGAAAACAAAATTAGTCCGGTTTGGTCCTTAAGTTACTTATTACGAAAGGCCATCGCACTTTTTAATATGCCCTCCGTTAAATGTTCAAATGAAACTCAATTTAATTACAAGTTTAAAATGAAATCAATATTATATATTGATAAGATAGAAATAAAATGAAATAAGACGAATTGATTAGTCCAAAAGGCTTTCCTAAGTAAAACTTTCTAAATTGTTTATAGAGTTCTGATAGCCTCCTAATATTTCTAGAAATCTTATTTGATGGGCATAGGAAAACTCAACAGAACTCTTGAAATCCAAATAAAAATTTCGAACGAAATTGAGATAAAACATTTTCCAAGTACGAAGTTGTGAAAATTTATCATGGAAAAACGTATTCTGGTTGGTTATTTAGTTGCCCCCCCCCCCTCAGCGAGTACAACCGATAATAAATCGTGCGTTTTAAGCTTGCATGCGAAACGAAAAAGTTTTCCAGCCTCAAAATTTGGAAGATATTTTTTTCCAACAAGTGCTCAAAACCCAGCTAACCGAGAAACAAAAAATCAAGGCATTAACACCTGGACAATACCTGCTCTCGGTTATAGTTTCGGCATATTGCACTGGTCAAACACCAGCCTACAGGAGATCGACCGCCTTGTGCGAACGACTCTCACAGAACAGGCCCACCATCCAATATTCTCCAAAGCTCGTCTATATTTGCCTAGGAAAGAAGGAGGACGTTGTTTGCTAAATATCGAAGAAGTTTGCCGCAAGCGGGAAGCGCCCCTACGCCGATACTTTCTTTAAAAAACAACTGAGGTTTACCTCGCAATCTCAAGATTGGATTATGGTCTAACCGCACTTAACCTGAGCAATCGTGAGATCTCTACAATCGTGTCAGAAAATGAACGCTTGACAGAATGGAAAAATAAATCTCTGCATGGAAGATTCTACAGCAAATTAAATTATAGCTGGATTGACAAGAAAATATCTAATGAATGGCTGAAAGCTGGAAAGATATTCTCCTAGACAGAAGAATTTCTGCTCGCCATCAATACCAAGTTATTGCTACTAGATCAAATAGAAGGCATGTTCTTAAAGACGCAACAACTACGGATAAATGTCGATTATACTCAACGACGCTGGAATTAATTCAAGATGTGGGTGTGGAGTGTTGGCTGGCATCGACATAACAATGTGGCTAGAATTTTTCATCAGGCTCTGGCGGCGAAGCTCAACTTGTTAGATGACAAAACTCCATATTATAAGTACCACCCTAATAAACTCCTCCAAAAAGGTAGTCTCAAGCTCTACTGGGATGAATCGATTATAACTGACCATACTTCACAATAAACCAGACATCCTTCTGATAGATATGAGAGAGAAAAGAGCAGAGCTTATTGATGTCGGGATCCCCAATGATAATAATATAAGCTCCACTGTTGGAGAAAAACTGAGAAAATACCAGGAACTGGCAATCGAACTGAAGGAATTATATCATTTGGGGAACGTCACCACCACTCCAATTATAATATCCTCCAATGGACTGATACCAAAGACAACAGTGGCATGCACGATGGGATTAAAATTACCTCTTGAAGTGCTGAAAGAGGCTCAAAAGTCAGTTCTCTTGGACACAGCACGTATTGTTCGAAAGTTTTTAAATATCTAAAAAGTAATAGATATTCTGAAGTGGCTGGACTTCTGGTCTTCCACCTCAGAAACTTACCCCGCAAAACGAGAATAAAGAATGGGAATAATAGTAAATATTTGGCTCTCGCGTCATTCCTCTCTCCAATTATGTGTTGTAACATATTGCAAATATTGCTTGTAAACATTCTTCATCAAACCATTCGCTTCTTTTTTTCCTCTGATTATATCCTAGCACTTCCACAGTAACCTCATTCAACACCGTCCTTATTCTCCGACATCGCTCTTCAACTGCATGCTCTTCTACATTGCTTTCATTTAATCTTTGAGTGGAATTTCTTTCAAATGCCTCTTTCATCCTTTCGTTCTTTAGGCTATCTACGTTCAACACTCTCCTAGTCTCTCCTCTGTTCTTGCACTCGTTAAATATCCTCTGTTTGTATTTAGTTTCTACAAGAAATGATCCGTGTTACAGTCCGCCCCACTAGAACTACGGACGTCTAATTTATGTAATTTGTGCCTTTCATCTATTAAGACATGATCGATTTGATTTCTAGTAATCCCATCTGGCGACATCCAAGTTTCTTTGTGTATCTCTTTATGTGGAAAACATGTACTACTTATTTTATGTCCACTAGCTGTTGCAAAATCAATCAGTCTGATTCCATTTTCGCTTGTTATTCCATGCTTGCTATATTTTCCAATAGTAGGAATAAAAGCACTTTCCTTTCCACTTTTAACAATGAAATCACCCAATAAAATTTTTGCATCATACTTGGATAGGTCATCTATGATGCTTCTAGTGCTCCATAAAACAAATCTTTTTCTTCTTCATCTTTATCTGCTGTCGGAGCGGGTGCGCTGATTAGGAATATATTATTGAATTTTCCTCTTATCCTAATGCAATATATTCGTTCATTTCTGTTGATTGAGTTTTTGATAATGTAACCCGTCCCCAGCAAGTTATTTCTCCCTGTGGTAACGCTATGATTCACTGTGTATTCCTGTAAAGCCACAATGTCCATCTTATACCTCTGCAGCTCTCTCCCCAACACTTTACTAGAAGCAGGTTGGTACAAACTTCTTACATTCCAAGTTGCCAGCTTTAGTAGTACTTTTCCGCGCGATTGTCGTGACCGTAGTTCCATCTGACTATTTTCTTGTTCCAGTTTCATAACAATTGTTTTTTACCGGTATAGGGTTGTTAGCTCTATGACCACCCCAGATTTGGAGGACCAGCTCTTTCTGTAGGAGTTGAGTCCCTTAGCCTTTGAACATCCTTCTATCCCGCAAGGCAGCGGTGGAGAAGTATGGATGGGCAAAGGAGGAAAGGTAGGATAGATAATTGGTCAATGATAGAAAGGATTAGGTAATAATGTCAACGGACAGTTGCCCCTTTAGTCGCCTTCTACGACAAGCGGTTAAACATTATGGGCCTATTCTATTATCCCCGAACCCACAGGGGGATATATCCTTTTTAGTATTAATTATATAGCCAAAGTTTGTTAGGATAATTATTAAAACTTATTGAGGAGCTATCACAACTCAAAAAAAAATATACGTATTGATTTCTCTAAAAGACCCCTAAAGTAAAAATTTCTAAATTGTTTTGGCAGTTCTGACAGCCCCGCTGATAGTTCTAGAGTTCTGTAATACTTCAAACAAATAATTCTATTGAAGAAACCACAGAAAATACCAAGCAAAGTTACAAACAACTAAAATCACGTACGAGTATTGTGCAGCAATGGAGGCTTATATCATGTTTTCGGCAAACGTTATGGTCATGGTTCATTACATAATTTTTTATAACTCATATGGTGGGCATACGAAAACTCAACAGAACTCTTGCAATCTAAAAAAACTGTGTGCGTGCAACACAGAATTTTTACTTAGCGCTCATATTTGAATAGAAATTATTTTCTGGCAATGGTGGCAATTATAACATTTTCGAAGTGCATGTTTAATCGAGCAACAGCTAATAGCTTACAGCTAACAAATCATAAATACCATTAAAATAACAAAACTCTTATTTATCATATCACCGGTTGATTACGGCCGTGACAATCCGTTGATTATTTGATTGTATGATTACTACCATAACATTATTTTATCAAGGTTATATAATTGTTTGAGCTCCTCACCAAGGTCTTGATATTTGCGTTTTTTTTCCGCAACCATCTTGTGAAGGTTACCATTCGATGACACACTTATTTCTACAATCTTTGCATGATTCTCATCCTTCGAAACGAACAAAATATCAGGGCTGTTGTGTAGAATAGTGTGGTCTGTTATAATGGTTTGGTTCCATTGTGGTCTATGCCTGTAATAACGGAAAGTGTCGTTTAAAATTCCAAATTTCCTGGCTAATTCCTGAAGCACGATCTTAGCCATGTTGTTGTGTCTGAGTAGGTATTCGTTTCTAGCAACCACTTGACATCCTAATGTGATGTGCTGAATCGATTCTGTTGCTGTTTTACACAGTCGACACAGTTCAGCTACAGCTTCTCAGCAAATACGGTGCCCATAGGCCTTTGTAGCGATGACCTGGCCCTGTATGGCTATAATGAATCCTTCAGCTTCAGAAAATAGTGTACCCCTGCCTAACCATATCAGAGACGCATCCTTAGCTACTCCTGCGGCCGATTAACTGGGATAAAATCTTCCACGTAGTTCTTTGGATTTCCACGTGCCAAGCAGAACAGTAGATAAGAATTGCGGGAGCTGGCACACTTTTTAGGGCAGCCAATCAGAAGCCAGGATTTTAGTGACGTCATCATGGCGGGAAGTTTGAATTTGAATTTGAACTACGGCACGCTGCCTTTTCGGACCTCCAACCAGCCTTAACCACCACGTGGTCGGCCTCCGGTCAGCCATAACCACCACGTGGTCAGTCACGTGACCCTTAGACCACGCCCACTTTTATTTTATCCCTATCTTAACCACCTAGCCACGCCCCGTTTTAGTCACGTGATCAGTCACCTGACCATTAGCCACGCCCCTTTCCGATAGTGCGACCTCCACATTTTCTCCCCCACTCCTCTTAAAGAGGCTGAGTGTGCCCGGCCGCCATCTTGTTTTCTGATACCAGGTTTTCTTCTTGTATGACGTCATGAGACCCTTTTTGATCGTGTACCTCCCACCTTTACTCCTCACTCTTCCCTTGGAGGCTGAGTGTACCCGACTGCCACTTTGTTTTCTGATACGAGGTTTTCTTCTTGTATGACGTCATGACACCCTTTTCGGTCGTGCGACCTCCACATTTCCCCCCCACTCTTCCCTCGGAGGCTGAGTGTACCCGACCGCCATTTTGTTTTCTGATACGAGGTTTTCTTCTTGTATGACATCATGAGACTCTTTTCGATCGTGTACCTCCCACCTTTACCTTACTCATATTTTATATTTTGTATAACCTTCTTATTTACATTTTCAGAGTCACGTGATCAGTCACGTGACCGCCTTCATTTTTCCTCCAACCTTTCTAATGTTTATCTTTTATATTATAACGTTCCTAATATTATATTATAGACGTCATGAGACCCTTTTCGATCGTGCACCTCCCACCTTTACCTTACTAATATTTTACATTTTGTATAACCTTCTTATTGTTTACATTTTCAGTGCCACGTGATCAATCATGTGACCACCGTCATTTTTCCCGTGTAACCTTCCTAATGTTTATATTTCATATAACTTTCTTAATGTTTACATTTTCAGGGTCACGTGACCACCGTCAGTTTTTATTGTATCCTTCCTAATGTTTATATTTCATATAATCTTTTCGATCCTGCGACCTCCACATTTTCTCCTCAATCCTCTCTAAGAGGCTGAGTGTACCCATGTACTATTTTGTGTTACTACAATTTGAGAAACTTAGGGCGTTGTTCGCCATTTTGTTTTTTCTATAACCTTCCTAATGTTTATCTTTTGTATAACCTTCTTATTGTTTTACATTTTCACTGTCACGTGATCAGTCACGTGACCATACCCCCATTTTCCCTGTAACCTTCCTAATGTTTATATTTTATATAACCTTTTTAATGTTTACATTTTTCATAGTCACGTGATCGGTAACGTGACCATACCCTATTTTTTCTGTAACCTTCCTAATGTTTATCTTTTAATATTGTAACCTTCCTAATATTAATCTTTTGTATAACCTTCTCAATGTTTACCTTTTCAGTGCCACGTGATCAATCACGTGACCACCGTCATTTTTTCCCGTGTAACCTTCCTAATGTTTATATTTCATATAACTTTCTTAATGTTTACATTTTCAGGGTCACGTGACCACCGTCAGTTTTTATTGTATCCTTCCTAATGTTTATATTTCATATAACCTTTTCGATCCTGCGACCTCCACATTTTCTCCTCAATCCTCTCTAAGAGGCTGAGTGTACCCGGCTACTATTTTGTGTTACTGCAATTTGAGAGACTTAGGGCTTTATCAGCCATTTTGATTTCCTGCAACCTTCCTAATGTTTATCTTTTATATAACCTTTTTAATGTTTACCTTTTCAGTGTCACGTGATCAGTAACGTCACTGTAGCTAATTTGTTATTCTATATAGTATTTTCATTAGTCCTTTTATGAAATCCTTTTTTCTTATTGATCGCCTTTAAACATAAACATGGACTTTGTTATTTTAATCCCTTATCGCTTATTCTTCTCCTACACATGTAAAAAAGTTTTTATTCCTTACTTATCTAATTATAAACAATAGACTTTGAACCTTTAATCCCTAAAACATCAACATACCGGTATATAAATAGACATGCTTTTCGGAGCTCTACCTCATTCACTATTCTTAAGTGGATGACTGCAACATCTCTGGAAACGCATAAGTAAATTTCATTTAATCTTTCAATTAATTTTTATGGGTGTTTTTTTTTTCTTGTGTAATCTTGCTCTTCTTCTGATGAGATCCGCATTGATTTGTTTATCATATAAATCTCGTGAAATTTGTTTGCTATCTCTGTAATACATTCCATAAAGTGAGAAGCGGCATTGGACCCTTATAAACGTATGGTTCTTTTATTGGAATGTCTACTGCTTCAATTCCTTTAACATGTATGCAAAACGATATCGGCACACGCCTCTGATATTTTGATTGTATTTACTGACGATTCATTTATAGGAACAAATACGGATTCGAAGTCAGCATAGATGATAAACGGTTCTTTACTTTGCCGCTCCTCATTTGAGAATCTGATAAAAGGATCTTTCGTCGGTAACTCTATTCTTATCGGTTTCGTTTTCAGAGCAATATATTTTATGTTCTTCAAGTTTTTTTTTTTTCACTTGCTCGTTTCTTATACCGGTTATCGAAATGTTTGAAACAGCGCTTGCAAATCGTTATTTTATGCCCATGATGATTAATTTGATTTCCGACTAATTTTTCAAAATTCTTTTTGTGAACATAATGGGAAGTTTGGTCATCAGATAGGATTAAAAGATCCCGATGGTCTTTCAATTCTGTTTTGCAGACTTTCATAGGATATATAATTTTTTTTTTTTTTTTTTCATCCAGACCATAAACATTGATAGGTATATCATTTATCTTTTCGAATTTAGTTATTTCGTTGAGAGAAGTTGGGAATGAAATACAATTAAAATTATTCAAACGTTCTAAATTGTTATACTTAGTAACACGTTGAGCATCCTTTTCCACACATTTCACTAAAATAGAATACTTAAAACAGTACATGTCATTATCACGCACATTAGTGCAACCCTTCTTCAAAACTATAGATGCCGGGAGAGGAAGATATGTATATCCCCTCACCGGTAAATATTTGTTGATTCTCAATCTGATCCCGTCAACTCTACTTAGCTTCCACCAGCTTTGTTTTTTTTTGTTTTTTTACATGTCTCTTACCGTTATAACTATTTGAAAAAAAAAATTAGTCACGTTCTAAGTTACTAGATTGCAATACGTAGTCCAGTTGGATATTTCTATAGCTTATTTACTACTCCATATTATGATTTCTCTCTCTAGCTTGTTCACATTTTATTTCCCAATGTTTACATTATCTTCTGAAGGGGCAAGTACCGACATTATACTTGCTTCACATATTTTTCTAAGCAATAGTTTTTAACATTAACCATGTTTATACTTCAATCCGTTGAAGCCTCAAGTGCCCATGTTATAATAGCTGAACGTTTCTGACAAGAATTCTTCGAATCCATGCATTTTCTTTATCGCCATTCTGTCTGCATAGTCTTTCTAGAGTTTATTATCTAACAATATGAGAGATCGGGTACTCACCTTATTAGATGTAACCTTCCAATTTTATATATTTATCTTTATTTTTTTTTTCACATTTTTCTCTTTAGTTTCCAATGTTTACATCTTACACATATGGAAGTTCTTCCCTGCTATGTCCGATGATCTCGCTGATCAAACTCCATATTTACATTTTAGACAATTTGGAGTTCTTCCCGGCTATATCCGATGGTCTCGCTGATCAAACTCGATATTTATATTTTAGGAAACTTGAAGTTCTTCCAGGCTATGTCCGATGGTCTCGCTGATCAAACTCGATATTTACATATTAGACAACTTGAAGTTCATCCCGGCTATACCCGATGGTCTCGCTAATCAAACTTGATATTTACATCTAAATGAATGATATTTATATCTAAATGAATTTTTTTTTTTTTTTTATCTATGCTAATACTCAAAATTATACACTTTAAGTATTTCCACCTATAATTTGGACAATGTTATCGGACATAGCCAGGAGGAACTTCAAGTTGCCTAAAATGTAAATATCAAGTTTGATTAGCGAGACCATCGGGTATAGCCGGGATGAACTTCAAGTTGTCTAATATGTAAATATCGAGTTTGATCAGCGAGACGGCGGCCAGGCACACTCAGCCTCAGAGACAGGGGAATGACTAAAAAGAGGCGTGGCTAGGTGGTTAATAATTGTGAAAAGGTAAAAGATGGCGTGACCTAAGAGTCACCTGACTGGCCACTTGGTGGTTAAGGCTGGTTGGAGGGCTGGCCACGTGGTGATTAAGGCTGGTTGGAGAGCTGGCCACGTGGTGGTTAAGGCTGGTCGGACGGATGACCACGTGGTACTTAAGGCTGGCTGGAGGGCTGGCCACGTGGTGATTAAGGCTGGTTGGAGAGGAAGTTGAGCAATCGAGTAATCGATACCTTCTCTTGTTTTCGGATACTTACGAGGTTTTCTTCTTGTATGACGTCACGATACCATCCACGTACAAGATCATCATATCGTTGATAGACAGTGAAATGGTATAATGTTATTTAGAAGAGAGACTGATACAAGTTTTAATCCATATATAAAGTAATAAAATTTCATAATATATAATGTGACGCTCATGACCTCTATCCAACGTCAATGCTCAAGTTTAAACACTTAGAGTTAGCATTGTCATCTAAACGAATTGTTTTATTTTGTTTCTCTATGCTAATACTTAATATTTCACTCTTTGAGTATTTTCATTCACGATTTGGACTAAATTGTTCTATCATTAAAATCATGTCATAATCCTGTAATATTTTTTATGTTCATTTTTGTATATTTTAACATCGCATTCCACGTCAAAACCGGGAACGGTAAAATAATGAGATGGATCAAGTTTATGCATCTTCATCATAACACTCCGGAAAGATTCAAAAACGTCACAAAGTAAAAGAACGTCCGTTTTAATGTAAATATCTGCATAGTCTCCTAATGATTGATATCTGAAGTGTTTTTCTTCAACGCTGATATTAGTATCACATAATTTATCATAAAAATCTTCAATAAGTGGGAGCTCTGTTTCATTTAACTTGTCTGCATCGTCTATATAATCGTATGGGAACACACCTTTTCTCGTAACCAGTGCTAATTCATCATCGCTGTAATATTTGGAAGTTTCCTTGAATTTGTCCATATATAGAGATTGTATAAGGTAATCTAAGCTTCGTGGCATGGATCTATAAGAATCTATGAATCTCAATTTTATTTTACCAACATGTTTTGTGAAGGGTATATATATTTTTCTACGTTATTTGGTATTACTTCAACTTCTCCAGGATTATTTCCCAATTCCTTCACTATGAAATATGCTTCATAATTGCTCAAGTTATGCATTATAACAGGAATAAACGAGGGGTTTTCACGTTTTAAATTACAATTATTACAAGACGGTGATTTTGTAGAGAAACAAAGTAAACCTTCACCATTTTTCAGAAAATCGATTTAGTATCAGCGTATATAAGAGCAAAACTGTTATCGATTAGTTTATAATGTTATGTATTTCACCAATATATTAGGCGACGATCATGGTCTCTCTCCAACGTCAATGCTCAAAATTACACACTTAGCGTTAACATTATCATCTAAATGAATTTTTTTTTTTTTTTTTTTTCTATGCTAATACTCAAAATTATACACTTTAAGTATTTCCACCTATAATTTGGACAATGTTATCGGACATAGCCAGGAGGAACTTCAAGTTGCCTAAAATGTAAATATCAAGTTTGATTAGCGAGACCATCGGGTATAGCCGGGATGAACTTCAAGTTGTCTAATATGTAAATATCGAGTTTGATCAGCGAGACCATCGGACATAGCCTGGAAGAACTTCAAGTTTCCTAAAATATAAATATCGAGTTTGATCAGCGAGACCATCGGATATAGCCGGGAAGAACTCCAAATTGTCTAAAATGTAAATATGGAGTTTGATCAGCGAGATCATCGGACATAGCAGGGAAGAACTTCCATATGTGTAAGATGTAAACATTGGAAACTAAAGAGAAAAATGTGAAAAAAAAAATAAAGATAAATATATAAAATTGGAAGGTTACATCTAATAAGGTGAGTACCCGATCTCTCATATTGTTAGATAATAAACTCTAGAAAGACTATGCAGACAGAATGGCGATAAAGAAAATGCATGGATTCGAAGAATTCTTGTCAGAAACGTTCAGCTATTATAACATGGGCACTTGAGGCTTCAACGGATAGAAGTATAAACATGGTTAATGTTAAAAACTATTGCTTAGAAAAATATGTGAAGCAAGTATAATGTCGGTACTTGCCCCTTCAGAAGATAATGTAAACATTGGGAAATAAAATGTGAACAAGCTAGAGAGAGAAATCATAATATGGAGTAGTAAATAAGCTATAGAAATATCCAACTGGACTACGTATTGCAATCTAGTAACTTAGAACGTGACTAATTTTTTTTGAGAAGGTGCAGTCCCTTCCTAAAGCGTGCAACCGCACGCTGGGCTGCACCACAGATACCCTATATTGTCCCCAAAAATATAAATATCCAAAAGCATGTATAAATATAAACATATAAATAAAGAGTAAAAAAAAAAAAGAAGAGTTTATTGGTGGCAGTGGCATGCGCAAATCCCATGTGCACTACCCTACTGTCACCGAACCCCGTATGCCAGAAATGGCCAGGTAGGGGAAAAAAAAAAAAAAAAAAAAAAAAAAAAAAAAAAAAAAAAAAAAAAAAAAAGGTTAAGGCTGGTTGGAGGTCCGAAAAGGCAGCGTGCCGTAGTTCAAATTCAAATTCAAACTTCCCGCCATGATGACGTCACTAAAATCCTGGCTTCTGATTGGCTGCCCTAAAAAGTGTGCCAGCTCCCGCAATTCTTATCTACTCAGAACTTCTTGATTTATAGGTGGAGGATAATTTTCATTTCGAAGATTCAAAGCTGTATAACTGATATGAACCGCGATGAACTATTGCATCTTCCTAACGGCATGGTTTTAATAAACTTGAAAGCCCTCGTGCTCCCTCTTTTCTCGACAGATTCATTCTTACAACGGACGATTTCGAATTACGTTTCCAGGAATTCGTCATTTGCACTCTTATATAAGAATCTTTAGTATCCAGTTCTGTATTGGTCCATTTTAAGACGCCAAAGGAATAGAATAAAGGTGGAATCACCCATGTTATTTTTTGTCCTGAAAGATATGATTTGAGGATGATCTTTACAGGATCCTTGAATTTATCCTCGAAATGCTTTTTAATTTCTTTCTTAAATTCTAAAAGCTGATAAATACCAAGATACTTGTACGACTCATTTTCGTTCAGGCTATCGTTCACTGCCTTATCAGAGAACTCCATACTATTTACATCTTTAATCGTTCCCTTGTTGATATGGAGCACAGCACATTTATCCAGATCCATTTTCATGTTGATGCCTTCATTAAAGATCCGTACTATTTAGAGAAGGCTTCACATGTCGTTTACATTCTTGTCATAGAACTTTATATCGTCCATGTATAAAGAATGGGTAATAATATTTTCTGGACCAAGTTGATAACAACGATGACTGCAACAAGAAGCGGAAAGGATTGATCGCCAAACAGAACCAAAGTGGCTTGGAGAGTCCCCTTGAATGATTCCTCTATTTATCGGAATTTTTTCATTGGATAGAGTTGTTTTCTTGCCAAGCAAACTGTGAAACACTTTCCATTGCTTCATAAGGCGGTCTAACAATTCCATCCATGAAGCAAAGATGTTACGTTTCTTGATTTTTTGTTGTTCTTTAAGACTTGTGAATGCAAGTCCTATTTTCCCAGTAAAACATTTTCATTGTCATATTAAGGTGAAATAACGTTGGATACATATTAATTATTTATAGATAAATGATCACAGAATGTAACTAAATATTGAAAGTAACTTATTTGGAACTTAAACTAGAAAGACTAATAGTTAAAATTGATGTGAATTAGAATTACAATTAAATGAGATTAAGAGGTGACTTTTATTTTATGACTGCTTTCATGGCATTCAAAAACTTTATCAAGTAGTTTGCGATCCTAAACTAATTCTTCTTTGCTTCTCGAATCGTTTGCACTTGAAGGCAAAGTGTCTTGGATCCTCCAAGCATTGGCATGTTGAGCAGTGACCACTCTTAGCTATACCAATTAGGTATAGATATTTATTAGTTCTACCAAGATTTATCCTAAGCCTTGGTCAGCTTGACTAAGCTGGAGTGGTCGAGATGAGATTTAAGAATCGCAAACCATGGAACCAGTGCTATCTTCTATTAAACTACTGCACGATAGTCCTTACTCTTGGAGGCACATTCCCAGTCGTAGAAATGCTGCCAGTGTTTTATTATTTTTCTCCTTACTACTCTTATCAAATCTAGTAAAGGAAACTTAGCATTTATTCGCAGCAGTTGGTTTTGATTTGCCGTTTTGTCTTCTATTTCATTTCCTGATATTCCTACGTGTCCAGTTATCCACTGGAAAAAATAATTGTTGCTGGCATTGTATATTAGTTATATGATTTTAAAGAAAATGTGTGTCAGTGCTTTATTTTGTTAGATTTATTTTATGTGTTTACGAGTTGCTGAGATTGTCAGAATAAATATTTTTTGGTTGATGTATATGTTTTCGCTGTTTATTATGGCGTTAAGAATAGCATATAGTTCATGAAAATACTGAAATCAACTAGTATTGATTATGACAATTTCTTGTTCTTTTGGGGATCATAAACAGCTATAGACGTTCGGTTACTTGTTTTTGATGCGTCAGTATAAATTTGTAGATAAGTAGGGTAACGTTTCGTGATTGTGTTCAGTGCTAATTGTTTCAAATAAATGATGGGCACGAACGTTTCTTCTCTACTTTACCGGCTAGATTAGAGGAGCTATGAATATTAGTTAAAGATTTGGGAATGGGCGTTGTGTGTTTCATAGGTGCTTCCGAAATGTGAAGTGACTTCATAAGAGGCTTTAATTCGTTAATAATAACAGATAGTTGGGGACAGAACACGTTTCCACTTCTAATTTCTTTAACAACAGGATGATTATTGTCGGAATACACTTTGAGAATATATTTTTTCGTTATCCATGACCTTCTGATGCGTAATGGCATCTCTCCGACTGAAGCGCGTTGACTGGAGAAGTTTTAAAAGCACCAAAACATAACCTTATGGCACAGTTTTGTGTGTAAACCCCACGATATTCCAGCTAAAGATTTTAATATATTCAAGTTTTGCAGCGACTGTGTATGAATATGTTTTGTATGACTTTTGAAATTTAATGTTGTGTCTTAATGTTACCCGTAAAACTCTAAGTGTTCTTCGCTTTTAAGTGTGTATTTTTCATTTGAAATCTCAAAATCTTTGAAGTTAATGTTTATTTTTCTAGTAATGCTGGAGTAATGCTGAACTTGTTAGGATTAATTTTTAGGTCTATTATTGAAAATGCTTTTGTTAGGTTGTCCAAGGCTGAGCTAATTATGTCTTTCCCTTCTTCTGCAGAATTCGCTACAGTATAAACTAAAAGGTCGTCTGCAAATTGGATAATTTTACACTTCTCTATTGTATGTTGGTGATGTGTTCCGTGTAAGGTTGAAGAGGATTGGACTCAAAGTATCTCCTTGAGGATACCATTATAGGTTTCAAATGAAACTCGACCTTCCCATGTATCCAGAAAATATGTTCGAGGTGTTAAGTAATTTATTTTCCGGTGAGTTAGTTTCGTAGGGATGCGCAGATTTTTTAATTTAGATAGCAAGATTTATATTTTTACATGGTTAATGCCACAAGGATCTTTCTTTCACTGAATGCTTTGTAGACCTCATTTGGTTAGAATCAAGATTGCATCAGTGGTTGACCTGTTTTTCCTTAAACTAAAACAGAGAGGACTCAAGATATTTGTTGATTCTATAAGCCATTCTAATCTCGTTGTGACAATTTTGTTGAATAATTTTGCTAAGCATGACATGAGAGCAATAGGGCGGTATGAAGTGATCTGAAGTGCATCTTTACCAGGCTTTAATATTGGGAATATGAGTATATTTCGCCAGTCAGGAGGAGCCTCGGCATCCTCCCAAATTTGATTCAAAGCTGAGAGCAATCTCTGTTTCATCGAGGACGGTAAGAGTTTGATCATTTGGTAATTTATTTTGTCCATACTAGGGGCGGATCCAAATTTCCCTTTCAATGCCGCTTCCAGTTCTGTCAATTGAAATGGTGAATCTAAATGGTGGCCAATATGTTCACATGAACAGCGAAGCAATGGTTGTCTGGGCACAAAGATTTTCGATAATTATTCGAGAAAGCCTGTGCATGTGTTCGGTTATTTAACACCATATTCTATATGATAATTCGCTTTCCACGTAAGGTTTTAATTTTGTTCGACATAAATCCGGTTTGTTTTGGGTTCATGCTTTCGATGTAGTTTCTCCAAGTGTCGCGTTTAGCCTTTTTAATAAGCGATTTAATAATAATTTTCGTTCTCATGATTTTGTAGTTTTCTATTGTCATATTCTTTAATTATTCTTTTATTGCTTCTTCTTTTCCCTATACGACTTTGAAATTACTTTTAGAATTGAATTTGTGTTGCCTCTGGATTCTGCAGTTGTTTACTTCGATTATTATTTGTAAATGGTCACTTCCTATCGCTTCTGGACTTACAATCCAGGTGAGATTATGATAGAGACCAGCTGTAAGAAATGTTAGATCTATAACGGAAGGTTTTAATAGAGTGATTATCAATTTAAGATGAATAATTTAAGACAAATCAATTTAATGCCTAATTTAGTGATTATTCCTGCTTCATTTAATAGGATTAGCTGACTGTTTTGTAATGCCACAATTAAGTCATCTCCTCTGGCAATATCATATTCTTAAGCACCAAAAAATGAGGAGTGCGTGTTAAAATCTTCTCTTAAGAGCGCACTACAATATGGAAATTTGATGTGCAGATCAAAAAGATTTACGATGTTTCGAAGTGATGGCCGCCTTTTGTTGTCTGGTGGGATATATAGTGAAACTATGATGATGGAAGGTACTGCGTTAAGAAGTTTTTCTCCTACTGCCTCAATTGTTCCCTGATTTGGTAAGTCTATGATTTCATAAAGTAATGAAGTGTGGAGTAAGACGCATATTTCTCCGTACATATCTCGTCTATTTCTTTTTATTATGTTATAATTTTGGGCACGGTAATCCCGTTTATTATCAAACCATGTTTTCTGTATTAGAGCTATAAGGATGTTATTTATATTAAGAAAATAATTAATTTCAGAGAATTTATCATTTATACTTCGATATTTATGTTGAAAATTTTTTATGTTTTTATCTATCATATTAATTCTACTGTTTGACATTATATAAGGAGTTAAATTAAGAAATATCAGGCCGTATTTTTTTATTATTAGTCTAGCTATTTCAGGAATAAGTATCCCAAAAACAGTATCATGCTGTAGATTGTACAAGGGCTTGAGTGAAATCGTGTATTTCTGTACGATGGGAGTATTCCTGCCTAAATAATGGGCAAAACCTGCTAAAGTTGAAATGAATTAATGAGAAGAAAACATAATTTTTAGGATTAATAGTGTTCGACCAATACGTCTTTGTCGTCTCGTGTGATAACCAGAGGCAGGACGTGTCCGTCTAAAGACATTAATATAATTTACAAATATAACATTTTTAAAATCTTGTAAAATCGTAGTTGAGCCCAAATAAATTGTATCACCTGTAGTGATAGAAAAAAACTGAAGTATTGATATACATGTTTAAAAACCATGCTTGAAATATAATTGTATTAATATTTATATTTATTTGTTAGATTGTAGATTAAATAAGCTGAATTATCGAAGAGGCTTGGTTTGCTGCTTATTCAACAGACATGTCAACAGTTGTTTGTCGGTTGGTATATTCTTAAGTTTTAGAAATAATTTCAATTTGTATTTTTTTTTTCTTTTTAATAGAAAAAAGTGAGAGTTATTTAAGCCTAGAGTTTTTCCAATTCGCATGATCTGTTTTCATTATTCGATTTTTCAACTAAAACAATGAAGGGGCCTTTAAAGTACTGCAAGTATTTATGTTGATTTTTTTTCATTATTTACTACCGGTGTGTTTAATGGTTGATCAGGGGCTCAGTTAATTACTTACTTTCCCCCATGATCACAAATAAGTAAGATGTTAGTTGATAACTTTAAATAATGGGAAAATAATATGAACTAAAGAGAAAATAAAATAGATAAAGCTGGCCTGAATGTATTTAGCCGTAGATTTCTGAGAAGTCGGGCCTGTCAACAACGGGGCTATTGAACTCAAGACAAAAGATTTGTAATTATAAATATAATTACAAAATAAATATATAAGATAACGCCTGTTTACTTTACTATGCCAATCCCTTCCAAGGCTGTCAGGGATATTGTCATAATAATTCTGCTTTAAGAGCTGGTGAAAATTTATTGCTGTGGACTGTAAATTAGAGAAGTTAATGGATTAAAGAAGTGAATATTTAAAGATTGATTGCTTTATTTTATTACATGTATTTTATAAGGAGGTTAAATATAGGTGGGTTGGGATACTTGCATTTTTTCTTTTTCTTGTTGTGCCAGTCTTCTCGTTCATCTTCCCTCTCTTCCTTTCTTGGCCCCTTGCCGGCCGCTGTAGTGTTTTACTCCATGTTTAATAAATCAGTGGAATCACAAAATTTTCAACTGGCCAGTCTAGTCAATCACGGTACGTGAGCGTCTACGCTTCAACAATGGCGGCGTCACAACAATGACTGAGTCATACAAGCAGCATTTCCGAGATAATAGCTGTGATGTGCTAACTTGATTTGATTCAAATATAAAAATTAATGTGTTCCCTAAACAAGCCGCCCACCTAAATTAAGCTACGCTAATTTACAATGAAAACAAAAAGCGTAACATAGTGCTGTGATGTGCTAACAAATGTGGTAATGTAAAAAATGTCATCTCTTTGATGAAATTAAAATAAGCAATCATGAATTAAGGAATTAATGTAATTGTAATATAATATAAAAAGAAAATAATCGCACTTGATTGGTCAAAATAACAAAATTGGTTAAACAAAACACGATTGGTTAAACAAAATAAAGAATTTTGGCACTTATATTTATAAAACTAAGATTAACAATGAATATAAAAGGAAATAAATTGCTTAAAGAATATACAAATAAAATATATACAACTAAGAGGGAGAGTAACCATCACTAATGAAAGGGAAACAATGGATCGAACGACGCAAAGAGACGAACAGGAAACCTACCATATGTACTTGTTTAAGATAGTGATTGCTCTGGACAAGATCTGGTCGGACCCTCTGGACAATCTGATCATGCTAGCAGTGTACATTTAAGCTACCATTGGAGAACTTTTGAGTTGGCTCTTCATGGTAATGTTTCCATTGCTGAGGTTCAAAGTGGTTTGGGAGTTTCGAACGATAGCTGCCTCGTTCGTTGGAGTGTTACCCAAATGTTTATCCATGACTTTTGATGTCGAGGTGACTGATGAGCTCGCATTTCTTGCGACTTCATAGCGCTGAGACTTCAGAGAGAGTGAATGAGCCTAGAATGATTGTGTTTCTGATTGTACCTGACTAAATGCTGAAATTCGTGCTGCTGCACTAAATATTGTCGCGGTAGTTGCCGCAATGAGTGCTGGCCCAAGTGCGTTAGATGCTCTTGGGACCGCTGCTTCGCAGAGTGATGTGGCGATATTTGCTTTGCCAAATGTGGTGGAAACTGCTGCTGTGCCAAATGTTGAGCCGTATGTGTTGGGTGTTGATTCCAAACGTGCTGTCGAGACTGCTGCTTCCGAATGTTCTGTCGAGATTGCGGCTTCATTGAGTGCTGGGTTTGGAGTAGAAACTGGTGTTGCTTTTGCATCTGATAATTCTGCCTTTGCTGCTTTACTTGTTGCTGCTTCTGCTGCGGCGAAATACCTAATCGATAGTTTGGAGATGACAAGTAATGCTGTTTTGGTTGACGGATGGTATCCTGGACTTGCGATCGCTGTTCTCTGTGAACCGCTACATCCGAAGTTGTCGTGTACCGTACGTGAGGTTTGGAATTCAATTTTCCATTTCTGTTGTTTACAAAACTATGAGAAATAGGGTTTGGCAGTAGGAATGCGTGATCTCTTTTATCCACAGGGCATTGACCTAAGGACAGAAGAACAGTGACTGCTGATTCGTCTTGCTTCGATCAGGTACTAAAAGGCGAGATTGTAGTTGCTTTTGGTTGTTCTGTTTCACCAATATCGCCGCCCACCGTTATCTTGTCCGGGTTGTCAGTTGTATCCATTTTCTGCCCTTTAATACTATGCTGGAATCCAGCGAAGAGCGAAGATGGAGCTGGAGTTGAAAGGCATGCTGTCTTCCCCATTACTACTAAGCCAAACACTGTTGGCTGAAGAAATAACTCGTCAACACCGGAGCTGAATGGAATTCCATTGATGATTTGAGGATATAGATCAATGCCTATCAAAAGATCGATGGTGCCGGGTGTATGGAAAGTTTCATCTGAAAGCTGGTATCCAGATAATAGCTGGATAACATACGGTTCCAATGGAGTGCTGGGAAGTGGTGGAGATTTGGTATCCACAACGATTGCTGTTATATTGAATTCATCACTGCTAAAAAGTGATTTGAGGGTGCAATCAATTGACCCTTTTGGCTTCACAACTGGATTACCGCCAAGACCAGCAATGCTAATGTTTAACGGATTGGTCTTGAATCCAAGCTTGCTTACAATGGCTTGTGAGATGAAGGAGTGCTGGCTTCCGGAGTCTATTACTGCTCGGATTGTGTGCAAATATGCTCAGGGTCCAAAATGTGAGTTGAGCCGTTCCTAGTACATAATAGGATTCAGTGTTATGGTGTTGGGAAGTTGAGCCAAATCCTGCAAAATGTGTAGAGGGAGGAGTGCTGCGTTCATTTGATTTAACCTCGTGCAGTAAGCTGTGATGCCGAGCCTTGCAGAAACGACATGTAAACTTTGACTTGCACTCTGATGTCTTATGATTTTGGCGAAGACAATTCTTGCAACATTTCAGACTGCTAACGAATGCTATGCGATCTTCTACGGAGATGTTGCAAAAATTAAAACAGCCTGGCAAATCATGTTGTTCTTTGCAGAACGGACAACATCGTGGTGGACTTTGGTATCGGGCTGTCCGAGGAGTAGAGAAAGGTGATTTGATGCTGTTAGGAGAATTGCTGGAATTTCTGTTAGGTGGGGTTTTAGTATGTAGGAAACTCGAAGTTCTGTACTTTGGTGATCCACGACTTGGAAATTGTGAGTGCTGGTACTGTGCTTTAACCCGATCGTCTTGAGTAGTGCTTGCAGAGGAGGCAACGTCTCTTGAGATTGTGAGGGCTATCTTCCTTTGTCTGACAAGGTGATTACGTCGTCTACTGTTGGGAATGTGCTTGTTGAGGCCCTTGCTATCTCAAATTGCCTTCGAGTCTGCGAATCGAGAGCCCTTAATGCCAGAAACGCCAACAGAACCTCGGATGAATGTTCCAAGTTGAGAGCCTTATAACCTTGAATGTTGTCGGCTACACCTATAAGGAAGTTCTCATAATTCTGCAGCTCGTTCCTTGTATTTTTGGTTTCAAAATCCAATATCTGCTGCAGAAAATATGTCGCTAGTACCCTGGGATTGTCATAAGTTTGCATCAATTTATCCCAAGCTAGGACATATGACCTATCTTCTATTGGAATATTTGAAACCAAAGCTGCGGCTTCACCCTTTAGTGCCCCAAGTAGGTAATGGAATTTTTCGGTGTTGGTGAGTGATGTCTGGTGATGGACTAGTGATTCAAAGGTGTCCTTAAAATGGTCCAATTCTTTATCACCAGAGAAAGTTGGTATGGGTATCTGCGGTAAATAGGCCTTAGCGCCAATTGTCCTGCTTGCGGTTGGTTCCACAGAACGATTTACAGGATCCTTCACTGCTGGACTCAATTCCGCTGCTAGCTTCCATTCCTGGAGCATAATAGATTTTGCTTGTTTATTTTCACTCCTACAGCGTCGTAAATCTCCTGCATACGTGCACTCGGGAAATCTTCACCCGCAAGAGCGTGAATGGTGTCACATTTCTCCCATTTTTCCATAAACAGCGCCCAATCGGAATTTGCAGCATCTAGTTGAGCTTCAAATAATGGAGCTTTCTCAAGATCCGAAAGTGCTGCCGAACCATAATCTGAACATCCCACGATGTTCCGGTGTAAACCTCTGAGCTGTCGCTCCAGGTAGTGATTTGAGCGTTGTAATCAGTGTAAACTGGTGGCATTTTCATAAGAAAAAACGACGAAGCAAGGGGGTTCAAGGAAGAGAGAACGATGAACTCAAAGAAGACTGCAATGTAATAAAGAGAATAGAGAGACAACTATAAACAAAACAAACCAGGCATGAATGTGCTAAAGAGACCATGCAGAAACTGCTGTAAAAAAAAAAAATTGCAATTTAAGCAATAAAAATTTAAATGAATGAAAAATGAGGTATCTAATTATAAACCATACACATATATTTATAATCAAATTAATTGCTTTTAATTTGATATAGAATGCTAAGTTATAAAATATGTGTGTATATATAAGAATAAACATCAAATGAGTGCGTGATGTTTTTATCCAATAGAAGTTGCTATAACAAAGAGAAATTAAAAAACTGCTACCTCTTTATTTAGTGAATGAATCACTAATGAATGCTTAACTTAATGGCTGGACGTTAGATATTAACATTGAATGATTATGATTACTATTAAAATACTTATTAAAGACAATAAGTGCTAATTAATTTCTGATAATATACAAACTAGTAAGTAATTCAGTAAATAAATCAATAAATATATTAAATACAAAAAAAATTATTAAATGCCTGGTAAATAAATGTTTCTCAATTAAGGTAGCGGTTGTTTTAAAGAGGGCTACAAAAATGATAATTCATAACTGATATGGATTCATTATGCATCGAAACCTAATTCAAATATCAGAAAAAGAAATAGGCCAATGAATAGAAATTAATTAATTAATTGCTAAATTTGATGTGATAAATAATATAAGAAGGTAATTACAAAACTTAAATGAGAATAAACATAAATATGAGTGCCAATATACTACATTTAACCTGAATGACATAAGAAAATTTTGTATGATTTAATCTTTAAAGATTTTAATGATATCGGGGCTCGGTGGACCATATGTTTGATTTATTATTAAAGATTTTAATAATATCAGAGCCCGGAGGACCAAATGTTTGATTTACTATGCCAATCTCTGACAGCCTTGGAAGGCTGTCATAATCAAGATATTGTCATAATAATTCTGCTTTAAGAGCTGGTGAAAATTTATTGCTGTGGACTGTAAATTAGAGAAGTTAATGGATTAAAGAAGTGAATATTTAAAGATTGATTGCTTTATTTTATTACATGTATTTTATAAGGAGGTTAAATATAGGTGGGTTGGGATACTTGCATTTTTTCTTTTTCTTGTTGTGCCAGTCTTCTCGTTCATCTTCCCTCTCTTCCTTTCTTGGCCCCTTGCCGGCCGCTGTAGTGTTTTACTCCATGTTTAATAAATCAGTGGAATCACAAAATTTTCAACTGGCCAGTCTAGTCAATCACGGTACGTGAGCGTCTACGCTTCAACAATGGCGGCGTCACAACAATGACTGAGTCATACAAGCAGCATTTCCGAGATAATAGCTGTGATGTGCTAACTTGATTTGATTCAAATATAAAGTTTAATGTGTTCCCTAAACAACGCCTTTGTAAATATAATTCTTTGAATATTGCTGTAGCCTTGATTCCAGTCACATCTTTTTCCAATTAAGCACCCTCGCTTTGACCAATGAGTTATAGTATCCTGTGACCCTTTTCTGTAGGAATAAGTCCGTTGGGCATCTTGACCACATATATGACCGTACATCCGCCCAAATTCTAAAAGCTATAGTCTGTCAATGTCAACTTGGGTGGTCAACCCCCTCATATGAGGCAATTGTCCATCGGATTCCTTTTGAACTGTAAAAGCTTCCACCCTTAGATATGTTTTACTACTTTACTTCTGAATATGCTATGTCCAACTTATGGCATCCCTACCGGCACCTATCCTTAGTTTTCCGCCCTCAAAAACCGTTCCTAGAAATCAAGATAACGCCCTCTCCTACTCCGGTCACTCCTATACCCACCCAAGAGTCGGGGTATATTACCACAATTAATCTTAGAGAATGCTATCTATCTGTAAATATTTCACTAGATGTAAATTATGTAACATTAGTTTAGGCCTCACAAGGCTAGTTTGTTACAAGTTCACAAACATTATGTCGATATAACCTTATATTTTACAATAAAAGTATATTTCAAAAGTTTTTACTGTTGTACGAGTTCGTTAATTCGTGCCCGAGAACAGGACCATCTAGCATCGAGTTTTCACTAATTACTAGGTATTCTCGTATCTACGCTGTCTGAACCGAACTCTGAAGAAAGTTGACTTGAAGACTCACTTTCTCAAGGTGATCAATTAATTCTTAAAAAAAAAAAATTTAACTAATGTTGTTAATTGTATATATTATTATTTTGTTACATTGTATAAATTACACGTTTTTAATGAATTCAACAAATTAATAATATTTTTATTTTATTTCTTTTCATAACTGATCATTTAATCTCATTTCAAGATAAACCAACCAATAAACCAATTTAATTATAGAATTTTATCTCTGATTTTAATATCTTTAAAATTAAAAGTACGATACCACATAAACGTCATTTTTATTCCATACATCATAATTATTCCATACATTATACCAATCAGTTCTGTTCTTTACTATCTTTTTTCCTCTTTAAATGTTTTAGTTAAATTTTCTGCTACAAATTTTCTCCTTGACTTGAAGACTCACTTTCTCAAGGTATCTGCTCGTCACCGTTAGCAACTTTTACATGGTCTAGAAATCGGCCCACTCAACACAAGATACCATTTTTCTTCAGAAAACTTCCAGTTTCAGAAAATCACTCTACACTCTATACGATACAATCATTTCATCTGTTTTTGTCTTCAGTTTGAAAGAGGCAGTTTCTAGGCTTCTTGAGTAATTGATAAGAACTCCAATCTTTCGACGAAGAAACTCGATTTTATTTAATAGCCTTCTTTTTTTTCTTTTCCACGGAGGGAAAAGAATGCCTCACTTCTCGCCTTACTTCTTCCTAGCACTGTTTTCGTCACCTGGCTTTGGCTTAATTAAACCTAGTTTTGACGTTACAGTTTTGACAGCTATATATACTCAGTGGCAGATATCTAGAAGTTCCATATGATTCAAGATGCTATCAGACACAACTTGGTCTATAAATTTTACTATTTTGAATGTCACTTCAAAATAAGGAAAACGCAGTAATTGCCTCCTATATTGCAATTGTATAAATTCTTCATATTTCATATGTTCTTCCATCATTATTTTCTTTAATTATTGCCTCAGCTTTTCTTCAGGGCATTCTGCAAGTCTGGCTGCTACTCTCATCTTTGGATTGTTGATTTTGGCCAGATAAAACATTTAAAGTTCTTGCCACATCTTTCTTTATCTCATTACTTTCCACAGCTGTGATAAACGTCAGTCTGTTAATCTGTTTTACTTGGCCGGCTAGCCGTTGAGATGAGATATCAAGTTTTTTCCGTTTCTAGTTTTGTAGCCAAGAAATATTGCGGGTCCACTTCATCCGGGATCGCACACTTCTTTGGCGGGTTGGATCTCTTCGTCGCGTGGGACGCTCAATGGGAGTTTCCAAACTCGAATCAGAGTTTGAATTTGAAGATCCTCTAACTGCCAGTCTTATGGATCGATATGGCTTCGGAGCACCGCTCGCACTTCCTGCCGATGTCGAGGGCTGGTGGTCCATTCCCTCCAGAGTAGCCCTTACTCTGGATTCGTCCGAGGCTATTTGTCTTCTAGTTCACACCATTTTTCATGAATAGTTGCATTTTATACCTTCCTGCTAGGTGATGTGTAAGTAGCCGCTCCTGACGTGAGGAAAAAGCGCTGACCAGGTTTCCGTCAACTTTGCGAGCCTCGCTCCTGGATTTTGCTAGTTTTGGTCTGTCCTGGTTATTTTTTTTCTCCGCACCCATATCTGGTGAAAATTCTCCTATCCGCCCGCCACCTGGGAAGGCGCCTAATGGTAGACTAGCAACTCCTCACGGGTTATTATTATTATTTATTGTTATTGTTATTTTTTATTTTTTCAATTCTCGGCTTTATGCTGGATTAATCCACTAACCCGGACCGATATCAAGGGTACAGTATATTAGTTATTTTATTTGAAATATTAAAAAAAATTTCGAACAATGCTGGTGGTTCCCAGCATCACCACTTTCTGGATTACCAGTGGATTTCCAGTACTTCCATTTCTTACCAACCGGTATAACTGCCTTAATTCCTCGCAAAGCTCTGATGCTTCCAAATTTTGTCACTTAATATTATAGCTTCGTTATCATCAGCACGAACTCCAACATCGATATTGATGACTATTTTGTTTCTTGAACGAGAAGTATATCTGGTCTATTGTGGGGAATACTATGGCCAGTTATCATAGTTTGATCCCAATATAGCTTGACATTTTCTTTTTCTAATATTGCTTGCGGCTGATATCTATAAAAGGCTGATGGCCAGTTATTATTTATATTTTTGAGCCATAGCCTGATGCACGATTTTTGCAGCATTATTGTGCCTCGCCAAATGCAAAATGTTGAATCGATTCATTTGTGGCTTTACATAGACGGCATCTGTCATCGACTGCTTCATGTAGAATATATTTCCTGTAGGAGGATGTTGCCATTACCTGTTCTTGTATTGTCAAAAGAAATCCCTCTGTCTCTGGAAACATTTTTCCTGTAGTGAGCCAACGGATTGAGGCTTCTAAATTTATGACAGGTGTTTTCAGAGAATTGTAAAAGCTTCCATGAAGTGCTTTACACTTCCATAATTCTGTGAGGCCCTCCTCAGTTGGCATTGTCATTGGTCCTTGTCGAAGGACATTAAGTGCTATATAGTTGCAATCAACGCAGCAACGGTCGACAGCATTGTCGAAGTACTATTCATGAAGTAGGTTCTAAGCCTGGTTTCTTGTTCACGGCAGCCTTCATTAAACTAATAAGTCCTCTACCTCCATGTTTTCTAGACAAATATAGTCTTGGCACTTAAGAATTTAGGTGACCTTGCCGTGATTTTTTCATTTCTGTCCTTAATAAGCGGTCCATCTTTTACAAATCCGTGTTGCACCATTTTATTATTCCAAAGGAATATGTAACAGTAGGAATCGCCGTGGTATTTAAGGCTTTTATTAAATTTCCTGGCGATGAATTAGTTTTTTAGGAATATCCTACTCGTTTTTTATATTCTTCTTCAAAAGTTTCTTTGATCTCTTTCTTTAATTTAAGCATCTATGAGATACCTAGATACTTATAGGAGTCAGTAAACTGAAGTTGCTCGATGACATCACTATTATTAAGTTCAATATTAGCTGATTCCTTATATCTTCCTCTGTGGACATTAAGGGTTGCACATTGGTCTGTTCCTAACTTCATCCCAATATCTTCAGAAAATGAACTTCACACTCAAGTAGAGTTCTCACATCACTCCCGTTCTTTGCGTAGAGTTTTACGTCATCCATGTAAAAAGAGTGAGAAATTATCGTTTTCTGATTCAGGGAATAGCCTTTTCCAGATTTATTTAAAATCGAGCTTAGAGGATCAATTTGAGGCAAAACCATAAACGGCTTAACGAACCCCCTGAAATATTCCTCTTTTTATGGAAATTTTCTTAGAGACGATGGGCTTCTTTTTAGTTGGATGTACCAATGATACTTCCCATAGCATCATAAGTCGTTGCAATAGTTCTATTACCTTTTTTCGACTTTATAAATTTGAGAACTTCAATCAACCTCTCATTAGGGACTGAGTCGAATGCTTTCTGATAGTCAATCCACGAAACATATATATTGCGCGATTTTTTTGGTACTTGATAAGCTATGAATCGACTAGAAGAAGCTTTTTAAATCTCTTACAGTTTCGCTTACATACAATCTGCTCTTGTATTATTATTATTATTAAGGTTATGAACATACGCCTTCTACATCCATGAAGTGATTTTTGATAAGGGAAGTTTTTTCTACTAGTTCCCGAATTTTTCGATCTTCAGGATCTTCTTCGATACTAGAATTGATTTTAAATCGGTTGTTTTGGATTTTTATTATTGGGGAATAAAAACTCGTGCATGAATTTGGTAGGGATTGTTTAATTTTACAGTTGAAATGTGTAGTTTGGTTTGAATTCGATGATAATTTTGCGGAATCGATTCTTTTATTGCTTCTACGCCAAACATTATGAAATGAATTTACTTTAATAAAATTACATTTTTGATCTTTTGAAGACCACTTTTTGTAATATTGAGGCGAGGTGTAACTTTCATTTTTATTATAGTTATTTATTCGACCGTCAGAAATTTTATTTATCGCCTTTGAAGCGGGTTTTAATGGAACTGGCTCATCAAAAAGCAGATGATTTTCAGTTTCTAATAAAACTCTCAAATCATCTAAAGTCCTCAATTCTTACCATTATATTAACTCCGACATTAATAGGCATATTGGCACAAAACTGATATAATACTTGACGTTCAAATTGGTCTATTATTAATTATATTATCAGTATTGTATCGGAGCTTTATTAGATTTCTCGTATTACTCAACATTTGAAGAAATTCCAACGTATGTTCATTGTGTTTATTTTTTATTTGTATTTTTTTTTATTAACGCCTCTGCCGTTGGCTATTAGGCCATTCTGCTTTTGGCAGCCCAATATAAACTCCGCCATGATCATTTGTTTACATTTATTCCGATCCCATCAGGATTACTGCGGACATCTGACAGAGCGGGGCAAACTGGAGGTGCAGGTCGTAAATCTCGTCCTGTTGGAAAAGAGCGTTTTTCTTTGTATTAAATCTAATATAATTGTTAAATTGATTTGGTATTGCTAATATATTTTGCTCCTTCGGTGAGGTGAGCAAATACCTCATTTAATAAAATGTTTTCATTTATCTCTTTGAATGAATTATTCTCCGAGCATAATTTGTTATTCAATTTCCTTAAGAAATTTATGTTTTTTTTTTTTAAATATTTTAATTCACCATTAAAACAAGGCATGTTAATAGAATCTTTTACTTCAATAGGTAACAATTCCATTTTTATTATTTTATTTAGTAATTTATTTAATTTAATTTCAATTTAAATCTTTCAATATTTTCTATTTTTTTAAAAATATAATATTTCAATAAATATATTATTGGCCATAGGGTTATTCGTTTACTTTATTTAATTTCAATTTAAATCTTTCAATTTAAAATTATTTCATATTTTTTTTTTATTATATTATTTCAATAAATATATTATTAACCATAGGGTTATTCATTTACCTTTTGTATGATATAAAAATTCAAAAACAATGCATAAATATAAATATACATAAAAATAAAAGTAAAAATCATAATCTTACTGATGAAGTTCGGTTATCTCTTCGGTAAGCCTCTTCGACAATTCAGCTTATTTTATCTACAATCTAACAAATAAATATAAATATTTATACAATTATATTTCAAGCATGGTTTTTAAACATGTATATCAATACTTCAGTTTTTTTTTTATCACTACAGGTGATACAATTTATTTGGGCTCAACTACGATTTTACAAGATTTTAAAAATGTTATATTTGTAAATTATATTAATATCTTTAGACGGACACGTCCTGCCTCTGGTTATCACACGAGACGACAAAGACGTATTGGTCGAACACTATTAATCCTAAAAATTATGTTTTCTTCTCATTAATTCATTTCAAATTTAGTAGGTTTTGCACATTATTTAGGCAGAATACTCCCATCGTACAGAAATACACGATTTCACTCAAGCCCTTGTACAATCTACAGCAAGATACTGTTTTTGTGATACTTATTCCTGAAATAGCTTGACTAATAATAAAAAAATACGGCCTGTTATCTCTTAATTTAACTCCTTATATAATGTCAAACAGTAGAATTAATATGATAGATAAAAACATAAAAAATTTTCAACATAACTGTCGAAGTATAAATGATAAATTCTCTGAAATTAATTATTTTCTTAATATAAACAACATCCTTATAGCTCTAATACAGAAAACATGGTTTGATAATAAACGGGTTTACCGTGCCCCAAAATTATAACATAATAAAAAGAAATAGACGAGATAGGTACGGAGGAGTATGCGTCTTACTCCACACTTCATTACTTTATGAAATCATAGACTTACCAAATCTGGGAACAATTGAGGCAGTAGGAGGAAAACTTCTTAACGCAGTACCTTCCATCATCATTGTTTCAGTATATATCCCACCAGACAACAAAAGGCGGCCATCACTTCGAAACATCGTAAATCTTTTTGATCTGCACACATCAAATTTCCATATTGTAGTGCGCTCTTAGGAGAAGATTTTAACACGCACTCCTCATTTTTTGGTGCTTAAGAATATGATACTGCCAGAGGAGATGACTTAATTGTGGCATTACAAAACAGTCAGCTAATCCTATTAAATGAAACAGGAATAATAACTAAATTATTCATTAAATTGATTTTGTCTTAAATTATTGATCTGAAATTGATAATCACTCTATTAAAACCTTCCGTTATAGATCTAACATTTCTTACAGCCGGTCTCTATCATAATCTCACCTGGATTGTAATTCCAGAAGCGCTAGAAAGTGACCATTTACAAATAATAATCGAAGTAAACAACTGCAGAATCCAGAGGCAACACAAATTCAATTCTAAAAGTAATTTCAAAGTCGTATAGGGAAAAGAAGAAGCAAACAAAGAATAATTAAAGAATATGACAATAGAAAACTACAAAATCATGAGAACGAAAATTATTATTAAATCGCTTATTAAAAGGCTAAACGCGAGACTTTGAGAAACTACATCGAAAGCATGAACCCAAAACAAACCGGATTTATAATAATAATAATAAGGCTTAGCGAACCCGAAGGTTCGATGCCGACACCACCAATCGCTTGTTACACACCTCCCTCCACCGTTCGCCGTCCAAACCCAGTCCCTTCAGATCGGCTTTAATGCAATCTTCCCACCTTCGCTTCGGTCTACCCCTCGGACGCTTACCATTCGGCACAGCAAATATTAACCTTTTAGGAATTCTCTCGTTACTAAGCCCAACAACTTTACAAGCCCATTTGATTCGCCGCGATGAAATTACCTCAATTATATTACCCGGATACAGCTCACGCAATTCGGCGTTGTGTAACCGTCTGAACTCTCCGGTTAACTCATCCTTCTTCGGTCCGAATATTCTACGCAATACTTTATTTTCAAAAACCTTAAGACGCTGCTCATCCCTTAATGTAAGCGGCCAAGTTTCGCATCCATAAAGAACTGTAGGCAAGATAATTGTTTTATAGATTCTAATTTTTAAGTTTCGGCGCGAACTAAGTAGTTTTGTCACAGAAAAATAACAAGCATTCCCCGCCTTCAGTCTAACCTTAATCTCTTCTTCAATTTCGTTTTTTCTAGTTATCGTAGAACCTAGATACCTAAATTTATCTACCTGTTCAAACATATTACCATCTATATCGATATCACCAGTAGTATCGCCATTTTTGCAGCTAACCATATATTTTGTTTTATCCACGTTTATTTCGAGTCCTAGTTCTTTACCGGCTTTCATTAACGTTGTCGTATTTAGTTTTATAGTTTCAACGTCTTCGCTTTACCAGATCATCAGCATAGCCCAGCACGGATGTTGTCCCGCCCAGATCCAACCCTTTCTCGGTTCGCATTACCTCCCTAATGGCATGTTCTAATGCCAAATTGAACAGGACAGGCGAAAGAGAATCCCCCTGTTTTAAGCCCGAACGAACCTCAAATTTTTCGGACAAATTATTACCGATTCTAACTTTATTGAGTGTCTCCGTCAAGCACATCCTGACTAGATTTACTAGTTTTTTTGGAATCCCCTGCTCGATTAGAATATTATACAGTTTCTGGCGGTCAATAGAATCGTAAGCCTTTTTAAAATCTATATACAGCTGGTGAACAATACCGTTATACTCCAATTTTTTCTCTAATATTTGCCGTAAAGAAAATATTTGATCAATAGTCGAACGATTCCGTCTAAATCCGCATTGGTAGTCTCCGATAATTTCCTCGGCGTATTCCGTGATTCGACTGGTTAAGATTAAAGTGAATATTTTATAACATACCGGAAGGAGTGAAATTCCTCGATAGTTATTACAATCCGTCCTCGGACCCTTTTTGTGAATCGGAATAAGAATAGATTCTTTCCATTCTTCAGGTAATTTCTCGTTCACCCAGATCTTTTTAACCAACCGATGTATTTTAGAAACTCCAGCTTCCCGCATGCCTTAATTAGTTCAGTAGGAATATTATCGATTCCCGCTGCTTTATATGATTTTAATTTTCCGATAGCTACTTCAACTTCCTCTTTACTTGGTCCTTCTATTAACGGTTCAGCACTCTGGTACTCAGAAGGAGGACACAGATCATAATTTCCCGTATTTAAAATATTGTCAAAGTGGTCCTTAAACTTATTCAATATGTCAACCGGATCGGTCAGAATATTGTTATTATCATTAATTCCAGACGTTACGGGCCCTACATATTTACGTGATCTGTTTATACCTTTGTACATGTCTCTTACGTTATTTTCGATTCTATTAGTTTCTATTTCAATTATTTTATTTTTAAGATACTCCCTTTTTTTATTTTTGAGCAATTTTGTCGTTTCGTTCTTTGAGATTCGGAAGTATTCCAGATTGTCTTCGCTAGGATTATTTAGAGCTTTTAATTTAGCGGCTTTTCTTTTTTCACACATGTTTAAGCAATCTTCATCAAACCACGGTTTGTTATTCTTATTTTCCTTTTTTCCTAGACACGAGTTACCGACCGCTTTAATATTATCTGATCTCTATCCATAACTTGTCAATATCCTCGTGGTCCTCGTCAGGAAGCTCTAAAGCTTCAAACCTATTCTTAACATCTAGCTCGAATTGGTTTCTAATTGATGGATTTTTTAATTTTTCCAAATTAAAATTCTCAAAATCGAAACGGTTTTCTTTTCTCTTTTTTATATTAAGTTTTTGTCGAAGTTTCGCGATTACTAATTCATGATCCGACCCACATTCTGCTCCGCGATAAGACCGTACATTAATTATACTGCTTTGCCAGCTGTGTTGTATCAAGACATGATCGATTTGATTTCGTGTTTGCGAATCCGGTGATGTCCAAGTATATTTATGAATATCCTTATGTTTAAACGTCGTACTTTTAATTATCAGGTTTTTCGAGATGGCAAAGTTTATCAGACGGATCCCATTATCATTACTATATTCGTGCAAACTTTCTTTACCAATCGTCGGAATATAAACTTCTTCCCTTCCTACCTTTGCGTTCGCGTCACCTACAATTATTTTCATGTAGTTTCGCGGTAGTTTATCATAAACCCATTCGAGTTTATCGTAAAATTCACTTTTGACTTCATCGTCACTGTCTTCGGTCGGACAATGTATGTTTATTAATGCGATTTTAAACCAACGTCCCTGAAATGTAGCTACCGAAATTCTATCACTAAAGAATTGTACGTCCCTCAAAGCGGATAGTAATCTCCTAATTAGAAACCCGGTACCTAAACAATGATTCCCGCTTCCTCCGTACCAAATAGTGTACTTCCTTCCCTCATCGAGCCCTCCCCTGGCCAGCGAACCTCTTGCAGAGCCACGACATCCAAATTGTACCCATTTACCTCATTCGCGACCGATTTTAGCCCCCCTGCTGTGTTTAAACTCCTTACGTTCCACGTACCAATATTTAAATCCCTATATTTCAACTTGCGCCATGAATCCCCTAAAGCAGTCCCCACCCGGAGACCCGAACGGGGGACTAGTTTACCTCCGGATAATGAGCGTTTTACCTTAGGGAGATCCATGACTTTTTGTGGTGTTTGGTGAACTAAAGATATGTGAGTAGGGCGTTCAATCCTACGTCACACCCTCCAGCAAGTCTGGTGGGCCCCTACCTCCAGCAAGTCTGGAGGTCCCCTCCCTCCAGCAAGTCTGGAGGGCCCCTCTCATTGTTGGTCAGCGAGTCCATCGGACTTAGCCGGGAGGAACTTCCAAGGAATTTCCACCGACCATCCCCACATCCGCCACCCGTGGGACGCTCCCCATACGCGGTAATGAGCCCGCGCGAGGAATAAAAAAAAAAAAAAAAAAAAAATTAAACCTTACGTGGAAAGCGAATTATCATATAGAATATGGTGTTAAATAACCGAACGCATGCACAGGCTTTCTCGAATAATTATTGAAAATATTTGTGCCCAGACAACCATTGCTTCGCAATACTTTCCCTTACTATATATTACATATATAGGTAAGTGAAAGCAAAAAAAATATCGACCGAAATTGGGATAGAATATTATACAAGTTCGAAGAGGTGGAAAGTTATCTCGGGTGAAATTACTCTGATTGGTGATTTATTTGCCCCCTCAGTGAGTACAACCGAAAATTATTGGTGTTTAAGCTACAATGCGAAAAAAAAACGTTACCGGGCCTCATATTTTCGAAAATATTTTATGCAACTCTCGAGCCTTATTTGATGTTTAATTATAAATAGCATTCGCCCAGTGGTCAAAATTCGACCATAACCATTAAAAATTTGAGAAAAATATAATAATTTAAAAAATAAATTCAATAACTAAAGAACAAATCACGATTCGAAAATCCGAATTTATTAGTATAAACCAAATTTCAATTTCAATTTTAAAATCAAGTTTAAACAACATAAAATTATTTATAAGTAATACAAAATAGACTCATTTAAAATATTTAATTTCCATTCCAGTGTGCTATTATCACAATAAATTAATGTTATGACTAAGCAAGTAAAAATTAATTGAAATTTAGCAATTTCACCTCAGTTTAAATCGATTTTTATGCAGAACTTCTCCGTAACCAATGTTCTTTTTTAATGTTCCGTTATTGTTTAGTACATGGCATTGCCCGTTGCCATTAGAAATAAAAACTTCAAAATCTTAAATGAACTTGCTCTACTTGCTGCCACATATAATTGTCCATGCGAAATTACTGGATATCCCAATAATAGACAAATTTTTCCAAAACATCGATCTTGCGATTTGATTATGGTCATAGTAATTGCAGCTATTAATAAGAACGTTGTTCTTTGAAATTCGAAGGGAAGTATTGTGTCAGAAAATATTAGAAATCATTCTTGGATTTAAAATTCGTTTATTTAAAGTAGCTCCTGTCAGTATTCCAGTCTTAATGGTGTTCCATTAAGTAATGCTAGTGCAGTATTCAAGTTAAGAATGTGTATAACTATAAAATTTGTATTTATATTTAATTTATGAGGTAAAATTCAATGGACATTATCTAATCAAATAATAGTAACGATTACTTCATTAAATGTAAAATTTTCAATTTATCAAAAACCAAAAAAACAGGTAATCGACTTTGAAAAAGAAAAATTACTGAATGTTTAAAATGATATATCGCTGTAAAAAATTTTTGCGATTTCGATGAATTATTTTTTATTTTGTAGGAAATTCAAAAAGCTTTCAAAGAAATATTAGTATTATCTTATTATTATGTAATAAAAAAATGTAGTTTTTTAGTTTTTTGCAAATAAAAACTGAATTCATCATAAACAATTATGCAGCTGGTTTTCCTTTTGATAACTTGAGCCATATTTAAGTGCCTTGAAAAATTGTCACAAAAAAAATTTATTTTTCGATTCCAGTGAAAATTGGTCATTTGGGGTTTTTCGAGGAGTGAAATACAAAACTCAACTTTGTTCCTCCTTATAAAAATATTTGAACCCGCTTTACTATTCCGGCCGGTAAGAAATCTTTCATTTCGGAGATTCAATTCTCATCAATTTCGATGATTTTTTTTATTTTGTAAGCAATTCAGGAAGCTTATAAATAAATATTAGCATTGTCGATAAAAAAAAAAGTGTACTTTTTGAGTTATTCGTAAATTAAATACTAATTTATTTAAGTACCTCTGGTTTTCGGGAATATGTGGTATATACATTTATGATAATCGTTTATAACGGAATACTTTAGCCAACTTTACTATCCATAAAAAAACATGTACTTTTTGAGTTATTCGCAAATTAAATACTAATTTATTTAAGTACCTCTGGTTTATGTAATTTCGTGTATATTATAGAGATTTAAATGCATACGAATTTTCGTTTAGATATTTTATGCCATATCTAAGCTTTGAAACTTTTGTGATTATTAGATCGAAGATGAAGTTCTCTCTGGCTCGAAAAATTTTTATTTTCGATTTATAAAAAACAATTTTTATTTTCGATTTCAGTTAAAATTAGTAATTGGGGATTTATCGAGGAGCACAATACAAATCTCAACCTTGTTACTCCTCAAAAAAAAAAAAATACTTAAACCCACTTTGATCTTCTGTTCGCTGGGAATTGATTCATTTCGGCAAGAATTGTTATCAATTTCTATGATTTTGTTTTTATTCTGTAAGAAATTATGAAAACTTTCCTGAATTGTGTACTTTTTGAATTATTCGCAAATTAAATACTAATTTATTTACTGTCCTCAAGTTTATGCTATTTCGTGTATATTATAAGAATCTAAATGCATACAAATTTTCGTTTAGACATTTTGAGCCATATCTATGTAATGATAATTTCGTAATTTTTAGAAAAAAAAAATGCAGGCCTTTGTCTTAAAATTTTAACGCAAAAAATTTTATTTTTCGATTTCAGTGAAAATTGGTAATTGGGGGTTTATTAAAATACTAAATACAAATCCCAAATTTGTTTTTAGACTCCTTAAAAAATATTCGAACCCACTTTACTCTTCCGGCCGCTACGAATTCCTTCATTTTGGAAATAATTCTTATGAATTTAGATGATTTTTTTTTTTTATTTAGTTAGAAAATTCCTATTCTAAATAAATTGGCTAATTATGGAGATGTTATCACTTATTTAATATTACCTACAAAAAAGAAATAGTCAACAAGGAAAAACTAACTCACCCTCCACTCGGTAAGCCCTTCTTAATTATGATCACACAATTATAATTTTATCATTCATGTTACGTTTAAAGAAAAGTTAAATTGGCACCCAACGTGGGGCTTAGCACTATTAAAATGAGATATTGATAAAAGGAGGTATTGCTCAACATGGATACGACAAAGCTACTAAATGACGAGTTGGCTTATGAACTTCGAATTCTGGGGCTTTCCAATGTAGGTGACGCTGATTTGAGGAAGAGATTCATGAAAGCATTTATTGAAAACGTTCAACCACTTGACGAAATCATTGCTTCGCTAAATTTCCAAGAAGAATTAGAGATTTGTACTGCCAAATTTCATAGTCGCTTAGGAGGATTAATTGTTCCACCAGAATTCCATGAGCGGTGGAAGCGGCAGGGTAATCGGATTATATTTTTAGTATCCGAACTTTGGGAAAAGAAACCCATAAATACACTCCAATCTCTAACCACAATAGATATTGTGACTACATCCCAAACTTCAGAATCGACATTTAAAGTATAATCCGTTAAGGATATAAGTGGGGTTGAAAGTTCTCAGGTGATTCATCGGGTCCTTCTTTATGTTCATCCTTAGAAGGAGTAGAAGAGCGAAGAATGGCTCGAGGGGTTAGCCAAGATGAATTATATCAAGTAGCAGAGGACCTTTTCACTGGATTAGCATTAGTCTGGTTGCGAATGAATCGAAATCGGTGTTTAAATTGGGATGAAGTGTTGACTCGACTAAAGCAGGTATTCAGAGACCATAATTACAACAGATTGTTGATGAACGAGATACTCCGTCGGACGCAGGGCGTTAGTGAGTCACCAGCTGTATTCATAGCGAAAATTAGGTTGCTTATGGGCTGGCTGTCGACACTGGTGACCGAGAGAGAACAAATGGCCATAATCGAAATGAATTTAAGGCCTGAATACTTAACGCTGTTGGGCATAACACGGTACGCGGACCTCGATGAGCTGGAAGAGATAGTTGATAAGTTACCTTTGGGCCGAGTACTCGCCACAAGATTTAGGGAACCTCCGCCCAGCGGTTTGTTAAAGCCTGATTTGGGGTATTATTTAAATCATGACAGGAACGTTAGAAAAATCGCTCCTCTTAATCAGGACAGGTCGCTAGAAAGTACTTAAATGTTGAGGTGGATGCTACTGAGCAACAGAAACGATCCTAGGTCTGTAATGCGGTTTTCTGGAACTGTAATCAACAAGGACAACGTTTTCGAGATTGCAAGGAATCTCGACGTGTTTTCTATAATGATTGCGGTGAAAAATGCCTCAACAAACTTGCCGGACGCTCAGTGAGGACGTATTGGTTCGCAAAAAAAAAAATTAAACAATAATCAAGTGTCAATTAAATATTACTATCTAACAGGCTCCACGGTATTTAATTGATTGAATTCGGAAAATACCGAAAACCGTAAAAATAAAAAAATAAATAATTCTTCTGTTCATTTTTCTTAATTTTGGTGTCTTGAAGTTTTTTTATTTGTTACAATAAATTAGGCCATTTTTCACCAACATTTTAGTATTACGCATCAATTTAATGTTTCGACCATACTAAGGGTCATTTTCAAAACTAGATGAGTCCTCCTAATATGTGCATCCTTAATGTTCTAATTAATTAGTTCAGTGAACATTAACTTGTCAATTTTTATAGGGGCTTCGCTCACGTCATTTCTGGAGGAACTAAAAAGTCCTCATGAAAAATGGCCTAATTTATTGTAACAAATAAAAAATAAATAACTTTAATTTTAAAAAAAAAAGATTAAGACGCGGAGTGAGCTAGGAACTCGGAACCAATGGGTTTAAAAACATATGTTAATTAACCTCAAAAACCTATCGAACCTTCTTTCTCGGTTCATATTCATTTTTCCTAATCCCTCGATGTTTTTACAATTTCTTATTGAACCTTAAAAAAAAAATATATAATATATACATAAAACGTGAAGAAAACTGAAGAAAAAGAAGAAATACGATATTATTAATATTAATGATGAATTTACTTATTTCTGTAGATTTAAATAACTGTTAAAGGAAACGAAAATTATGACTAAGAAATTAGATTTATAAATAAAATACAATTAACTTTAATTATAAAAAAAATAATATAAAATTTTTAAAAAACATTAACTTAGGCTATACAATTAACCAATTATAAATATTTGAGAAAATTAAATGAATGGGATATAAAAATAATATACATATTTACAAAATCTCAATGCCGAACTTTGAGTTACACAATTGGCACATTGAGTTATTTGAAGAAGCGGGAACTTATTCCAGCTAGCGTCATCAGGGTCTCCCCAGTCCACCTCCTCAAGCTGTGAAAATGTTCATTTACCAAATTGTAAAATCAAGAGGCACTCGTCGCTGATAATCGCGTTCATGGATAGGAAAAGAAAATGCAGTGTACACCGTACAACTAAAGTATTTCACACACAAAAATCCTTAGCATGCCTCAACACTCATGATGTTTCTCCATCTCTCTATATACTGTCTTTTGTTTTTCTCTCAATCATCTGTCGATTATTTCAATCCGAAATAAAATGCATACTTAAAACTAAGGCTTATTATAAACTAATACTTATTATTAAAACTAATACTAATTAATTAATTTTATCTAAAACTCTTCGAGGTAATAAAATAAAACATTACTTTACGAACTTTTTTTTTTTTTTATTTTTTTTTTCGTCACACCATATGTGGGATATCCTGATGAAATCCGTGAAGAGATGTTAGCTGCGTTTGAAGCGTGGGCTGAGAGATATAACCTCAGCAAATCTGGTTTTCAGGATCAACAACCGTGTCTGCTTGTAAGCATCTTTGGACGCTCCATGATGGGCTTACTGGACTCAGGTGCTTCCCGTGCGATTTCGGGTAGACCTGGTTGGGAACTTATTAAAAGTCAGCTGAACATGCGAGCGTTTAATGTTAGAAACATTGTGGTTCCGAACGGTCTAGAATGCTCCATTTCAGGTGAAGTTACCATACCCTTTAAGTTAGAAAATTGAGTTAGGGTAATTAAAACGTTAGTTGTTCCTGGTCTAACTATTCCTTTAATTCTTGAGTAGATTTTTGGATATCAGTGGGAGTCGTCCTAGACTAAAGTAATAATATTTTGACGATCAAAGATCCCAGCAATACAGGTGATTGTCATTTAGCAAGTTCATTATTTTCGAGGCAATCGCTCAGATATTTCGAAAGGGGGCAGCTTCCAGAAGTTCTCCGTAAGTATTAATATCGAGAAGGAACGAAGATTGGATGTGTGATGAACTATACTCATAAAATAGATAATGGTGATCATCTACTAATTAAACAACGTTACTATCTCGCTTCGAACACAGTTTTCAGAGAAATTAATAAAGAATTAGAAGAGATGATCGCGATGGGCATAGTCGAGAAAAGTAGCAGTAGTCCATGGTCTTTACCCGTTTTGGTCCGAAAATCTGATAAATCATACAGGTTCTGCGTTGACTTCAGACACCTGAATGTGGTCTCGAAGAAAGATACGTACGCATTACCTTATTTATCAACGATATTAGAGCCTAAGAAAAGCAAAGTAATATTATGTACTTAGGTCTTCACAATGATCTAACTACTTGACAAAGAATGATAGATCAGGTGCTTGGGTCTGAACTGGAACCATATGTTTTTGAGTATTTGGACGACGTTGTGATAGTAACACCAGAGTTTCAGCTGCATCTCGATATTCTAAAAATGATTTTAAAGCGGATTAACAACGCTGGCCTTACACTCCACTAGGAAAAATGTAAAATCGCTCACGGTTAGCTTAAATATCTTGGGTACCTAGTAGACAAATATGGACTACGAATAGATCCGGAAAATGTGGCTAGTATTCTAAATTATCCTCGTCCGAAAACAATTCGTCAAAGTTGAGAGTATACAGGCCTAGCTTCTTGGTACAGAAGGTTTATTCCCGAATTCGCTACGAGGATGGGACCATTGACACATCTTTTGCGCATTGGTCACAGTGTACCTGGGGCCCGGAACAAGAAGTCGAAATTGGTAGGAGCACCAGTTTTAGTCTGCCCAGATTTTATTAGACCGTTCACTTTACAGACAGATGTCTCTCATGTTGGATTAGGAGCAATTTTACCGCAGAAACTCGAAAAAGAGGCGAAAGTAATTGCTTATGCTAGCAGAGCTCTGACGCGAGCCGAACAAAAACTCTCCGCAACTGAGTTGGAATGCTTATCAGACATTCGGGCAAATTAAAAGTTTAGACTCCATATTGAAGACACTAAATTTACGGTGATTACAGTCCATCATTCTCTTATGTGGCTACATTATCTGCAAGATCCAACCGGTCGACTCGCTAGATGGGCACTTCGCCTTCAGAACTACGATTATCACATTCAACACCGACCTGGAAAGGAACATATAGCAGCTTATGCTTTATATCGTGCAGTAGATGGCCCATCTTCCGATCCCATATCGACTGTAGCAGCAGTGGTAATTAATAGAGAGGAGACCAATAGCTGGTACCAAAACGTAAAGTAAAGGAAACTCCGGAAGAGTTTCCGAATCGGCGTGTTACCGAAGGTCGCCTAATGAGATATTTGATTGAGAGAAATCCGTAAAAAGTTGGCGAAAACCAATGAAAGCTGGTATTACCGAGACACAAAAGAGATGCAATTCTCAAACAATAGCATAATGCCCCGACTGCAGACCATATGGGGATAAATAAAACAAGGAAAACAATTGTCCTATATTATTTCTGGCCAAACGTGATTCGGGGTTTCAGGAAACCATAACAAAAAGCTCCTGCTGGCTTGATAGCCCCATTCCTTCAAAACCCTGGCAAGTGCTTTTCACCGATCTTATGTGACGATTTTCACCTTCCTCGAAACAGAATAGGTATCTGTTGGTGGTAACTGCTTATCTTACCAAATTTATACTGCTTTTTTCATTAAGACTAGCGACGTTACAGGCAGTAACACGATACATAGAGAACGACGTGTTTCTGATGTTCGGAGTGTCTGAAGTACTATGTTGTGATAATGGTATTCAGTATACCAATGCAAAATTTAAAGTTATGCTAGATAAATACGGTACTTATATTCAGTACAATCCGGCATACCATCCCCATGCTAACCATACTGAGAGGGTAAACAGAGTTCTGAAAACTAGGATTTCATCTTATGCCAAAGATAACCATCGATCATTTGACAGACATTGTGACGAAAAAAAAAATTTTTTAAATTAGTTCGTAAAATAATTGTTAGTTTTATTTATTTACGCGAAGAGTGTTAAATATAAAATTAAGTATTTATAATTAGTTTTAATCATAAGTATTAGTTTATAATAAGTCTTAGTTTTAAGTAGAGGAGTGGTGTGATCTCGTCCTCGTCGTGTCCTGAATAACCAACCAAACCATCACATAGTCGCCAGACGCCCAGAGTCACCAATAGCTACTCATGGCGCGGCCAGCACAAAGCCTGGCCAACGCAAACGGCCTTTCTCAAGGCCATAACAGCTTTATCTAAAAGACTCTTTTTTGGAATGCGGGTGGTCTCACCAGTGAAAAGTACACAGAATTGAAGCATTTTATATCCTCAAATAAAATTGATCTATTTTGCATTGTTGAGGCAGGCGCTGCTACTGATTGTCTTGAATACTTCAGGTATCCAGATTTCCAAATTTACTCACTGCCAAGAGCTAGGCAGATAGCATCAGGAATACTTGTAAGGTCTTCCTTCAAGGTCAAGTTTTAAGTTAAAAAGGAAATGGATGCAAATGATAAATTGAAAGGAGTGGAAATCAATCTATGGTCAAGCAATTTCCACCACCAAATATTTATCATCTATAATCCCCCTAATAATAAACCGAATTTGGGTTGGATGGAGGTCTCCTTGACTGACAAACCCCATGTGTATGGAGACTTCAACGTACACCCCAGGCGCTAGATTACACAAACACAAATTCAGCGAGGAAAACTCTGGAGAAATTTATCGATACAAATATGATTGAATTTGTGGAAAACGAAAATTCAAAGCCCGCTTTTATAGACTATAAAGGTAATAGTTCCCACCCACCTGGAGCATTTGGTCACAGGAAAAGGCTTGTCTATTCTAATGGCAACTTAAAGTCTCATAATGATTCAGTACCTCGAATGCTCCAATGTAATTTGAAAATAGCCAACTGGAATAAATTCTCTCAGCTCACTCACACAGCCATTGCGGATGAAACCATTACGGAAAATGTAGATATAAGCTGCACCCGACTTCAAGCGGCAATTCTCTAGTGTGCTAAGCAGTCCATTCCTCGAGGATTTATGAAAAGATCAACCCCATTCTGGAGTGACAAACTACAGAAACTAAAAGATAGTAGAGATGCAGCAAGAAAATATGTAGAAATGTCAAATGAACCGGAAGATATAGTAAGACAAAAACAATTTACAGCAACCCTTAAGTACAATATAATTCAAGCCAAAAGAAAAGCTTTCAGAAAATATTTGGCTTGTCAGGACATTCGAAGAGATGGAGTAAAAGCAATTAGATTCATCTCAAAGTTAAATATCGGCAAAGACCCAAGAAAGAACCCTCTAAAGTTTAATAACAAAGACATATATACCGGACATGCCATAGCAAAAAATTTTTGTAAATTCTTTGCAAAGGCCTCTAACTATAAGCCAGACGTAGGAAATAAGAAAATCAATACCAAACCAACAATCCTATGTCTGAATTCCTCTAAAGCCGAACTCTTTGAAGACGACTTCAGTAAGGAAGAGCTAGAACTCACACTGGCACAAACAAAGAGAGAAAAAAACAGGGCCCTGATGACATATTACCAGAGTTTCTTATTCACCTGGAATGCAAAAGCGAAGCTCATTGTGCTAGATTATCTCAATGCTGTGAGAAGGTCGAAATATCCTAGTGCTTGGAGGAAGGCTGAGGTTGTCGCAATTCTAAAAAAAGGTAAATGTTCCCCTTGTCCATCTAACTACCGACCTATATCGCGCACAAATGCTTCTTCCTAAGATCTATGAGAGAATGGTCCTTGAACGGTTGCAGATATATCTTGATAGAGAAAACAAGATGTCATCAAAGCAAGGAGGTTTCCAGAAAAGCAGATGGATGTAAAAAACGAATCCCAACGCAAAAAAAAAAAATACTCTTGCAGTCTATGTTGATATAATATCTGCTTTTGACAGAGTCTGCCGGAAAGTACTTCTGAATAAACTCCTAAGTAAGGGTAAATATTGCGAACAAAAAAACTTTTGAATCTTATTTTTTAACAGAAATACACATTTTGAGGTACCCTGAGTTGAAATAACCAAATAACGAAAAATGGTCTGGGTGTATGTGTGTTTGTATGTTAGCAGTCTAGCTCAAAAACGAAAAGTCGAACGAAACTGGTAATACGTATTTAAGATAGGTATATGCCTTAGATGTGACGGCAACTTTTTTTTAATCAAAATTGGCTATTTTTATGGAAGTGCCACTTTATAACGACGGTGAAACACATATTTATAATTTTCTAAAAAACGGGTCAAAAAAATTGAAATAAACTCGGTGTATCATGGTATAATGAAGTTATCTTTGATATCAATTAGGGCTTATCCCCATTGATGTCTGTGTACAGGGCTTAGATGCCTAAGTTTCAAATACGTCTTCTACTAAAGTACCTTTAATATGGTTTATTTTAAAATGCTAATCATTTCACATTATTCAAAAAAACTGCAAAATATAATTTTTGAAAGAATTTGATAAGTTAATAAAGGAGAAAAAAATTAAAATGCAGAAAAACCTGCCTTGCTATAATAGACTGTAGCGCATAAACGAATTTACCGATTTCGATGAAACTTCGGTAAAGTCATTTTCTCTACACCCTTTTAATTTATATATATATGACATACTTAAACGGAAAGAAGCTGGAAAAGATGTGACGAGGGATGGTCAAATTAAATTCCAAGTAACTAAAACATTATAAACTTTTTTGCTGGTATTGTGATTGGCCATTTCAAATTTAATTAAATTTTCAAAAAAATTATGGTTAATTTAAGTGAAATGGTTCCCGATGAGCATAATAAATGTTGTTTTTTTAATATTTCTATCCTCTAAAAATTGGAAAAGCTATTTAGTGGACATTAACAAATATTTAATAATAATTCTGTCAAAACTGAAATTATTGGTTAGCCAAATTCAGGCTACATTATATATATGTTTCAATACTTTAATTAAATTCAACAACGTATAATTCAACAACAAAATCTGGCCGTGGATAGGTCAGACCTGATGGTAGTTTTGTAATGGTAGTAGTGTAATGGTAGTTTTAGTTCAGGGAAGAACATAAAAAGTGTTACATCCGTTTGGTACCACTGTATGCAGTCCGTTATGGAGAAACGTTTCAATCAAAATCTAAAAAGAATAATAAAGAACGTGAAGGACGCGTGGCACTTGTTCATAATCTCTAATTGCCCAAAATAATAACTCCTAAGTACCCAAACTACTAGTAAAAACTTTTATGTGCGAATCTAACATATGATTACATCTAACAGATAACAATCTCAATAAAAGTTATCACAGAGGTGTCTTAAACAATCGCCGCTCGTCCGAAATTTTAGTTCTCTACACCTTTAGTAATTCCCGTATCACGATTTATAGCTAATGTCTTGGATATTTTCCCGACATCCTCCACTTATGAGAGTTCTTCACCTTTAGAAAAAAAATCTGGTGCGCGCATCACATAACTCTCATTTACCACTCTATTTTAAGTAGGAATATTACATTTTTCTTCGGTAATATTTAACTCCATCACTCTATTCAAATAACATAACTAACGTAACTGAGCACTTTATACAAAAAAAAAAAATATATATATATATATAATATATATAATACGGTAGTGAAAACTTTCTTTACCGATCGTCTTACCTCTTATATTTGCTTTTGCATCACCCTAGATGTGACAGCAACTTTTTCCCCAAAATTGGAAGTGCCACTTTATATCGACGCTAAAACACATTTTAATAATTTTCTAAAAAAGGCTCAAACAATTTGTAATAAACTCAGGGTATCATAGTATAATGAAGTAATCTTTAATATTAATTAGGTCTAATCCTCATTGATGTCTTTTTACAGGGCTTTAATACCCAATGTTCAAATACCTCTTCTTCTAAAGTACCTTTAATGTAGCTTATTATAAAATGTTAATAATTTCACATTATTCAGAGCTACGAAAAACTGCAAAATATAATTTTTAAAAGAATTTGATGATTTAATAAAGGAGAAAGAAATAAAAATGCAGAAAAACCTCCCTGGCTATAGACTGCATAGCGTAAATGAATTTACCGATTTCAATGAAACTTCGCTAAAATCATTTTCTCGATACCCTTTTAATTTATATATATATATATGACATACTTAAACGGAAAGAAGCTGGAAAAGATGTGACGAGGGATGGTCAAATTAAATTCCGAGTAACTAAAACATTATAAACTTTTTTGTCGGTATTGTGATTGGCTATTTAAAGGTAATTAAATTTTCAAAAAAATTAAAAAAAATTCATCGTAATCGAAGCCTTAATAGCAGAGATATCGCGATTTTCAATTATTTTTCCTTTCACTTACGTCTATATGTAAAATATAGTAAGGGTAAGAATTGCAATCGAGAAAATTTTTGAATCTGAATTTTCAAATGAAATATACGTTTTGAGGTACCCCTTTAGTCGAAATAACCAGGTCCCGAAAAATGATCTGTGTGTCTGTATGTTTGTATGTTAGCAGTCCAGCTCAAAAAGGAAAAGTCGTACGAAACTGATATTACGTATTTAAGATAGGTATATGCCTTAGATGTGTCGGAAACATTTTTCTCAAATTGGAAGTGCCACTTTGTATCGACGCTAAAACGCATTTTTTTAATTTTCTAGAAAACGGCTCAAACAATTTGGAATAAACTCAGTGTATCATAGTATAATGAAGTAATCTTTAATATGAATTAGGTCTTATCCTCATTGATGTCTTTTTGTTTGTTTGTTTGTTTCGATGTCTAGGCGCAAAACATCCAGGTCATAAGCGCCCGATCAACTAAATAACATCATTTAATACTATTTGGATGATTGGTACAAAAAAAAAAAAAAAATAAATAAATAAATAAAGTAAAATAAAAGAAATAAAGGAATGGATTGATAGAATAAAATTAATAAATAAGGATAATAATAGACATTTATAGGTAATAAGATGTATAAAAAATGTAAATAAATAAACAAACTTTAAAAAATAGCTGTAGAATCAATAAATGAATTGAGATCAATAAACAAATAAATTTAAAATGAAATGAAATCAAGTGAAAAAAAAAAAAATAAAAATAATAAAATAAAGAAAATAAATAAAATAAATAGATAAAAAAAAATTAATAAATAAAAAAATAAAATAAAAAAAAGCCTGTCAAATGTGTTTTTTAAGTCTTTCACTATCCAGAAACTTGATGACTTTGGTAACCATTTCTTCTTGATTTCCCAGGGATGCATATATTCTGGGGTATTCCAAAATCTTTTAATCTTGCGGTGTAAAAAGGGCATTCTTCCAAAATATGTTTTATAGTTAGTGATTGGTTACACTTTTGACATCGGGGATAGAATCTTTTGTTATGAGGTGGAGGTGAGTCAGTCTAGTATGTCCGATCCTCAGCCGCGTGAGGACGACCTCTTCTCTACGACTGCTGCGTCTGGAGCTGGTCCACGGTTGCACCTCTTTCTTTATTGTTTTTAATTTGCTAGGTGCGCTGTTGTCCCACCGTCTTTGCCATTCTTGGAATATGGTTTCTCTCAGAGGTCGTGCAAGTTCAGATGGTGTCAAAAAAACTTTACCGCGGCCTGGAAGAGTAAGAGCTTCCTTTGCTGCTCTATCAGCCATTTCATTTCCTTTAATTCCTATATGGCCAGGCGACCAGATAAAATGTGCCGTTGTTCCAACTCCATGAAGCATTTTTATAAGACTTAGAATGCAGTGTATCCCTGGATGGTCTGGATACATGTTATTCATAGCTTTCAGAGTACTTAGGGAATCCGATACAACAACCACATTTGCAACTGGCTTCTTCATGACGTATCGGAGACTCATTGCTACGGCGTTAATCTCTGCTGTGTAAACACTACAAAGATGGTGTAATTTATATTTGTAGGTAGTATCAGGAGTGACAAAGGCTGAAGCAGTAGATGTATATTTGGATCCGTCGGTGAATATTAGAAGATGTTCAGGTAACGTGATGATTATTTTGTGGAATTTTTCTTTGTAATCTGCAGGTAATGTAGTATCTTTGGTGAATTGGGTGAGTTGGAGATTTAATTTAGGTTGTATATAGGTCCAAGGGGCTGTTTCTTTTTCTATTTCATGTAATGTTATTTGTTTTAGTTTATTTATAATAAGAGACATTCTTTCTGCCAATGGTAATGTGGTATTCCTTTTTTCTTTAAATCTTTTTGAGAATTTAGATTGAAAAACATATTTATGGGAGGGGTGTGAAGTTTGCGGGTATAATTTAGTAATATAGTTTATTGCAAGTTTCTGTCTTCTAAAGTGCAGTGGTATAAGGCCAGATTCGACACAAATGCTCAGGGTTGGGCTTGTTCTAAAGGCTCCAGTTGCAAGGCGTATTCCAGTGTGGTGCACGGAGTCGAGCTTGGCTAGAGCATTTTTTCGGGCAGAACCGTAGACAAAACTACCATAATCTATTTTTGCGCCGATCAGAGCTTGGTATACTTTAATCATGGTAGTTCTGTCTGCTCCCCAGTTAGTTCCACTAAGTACTCAGAAGCTGAAGTTTTTTAGTACATGTATCTTTGAGTGATTTTATGTGGTGTTCCCAGGATAGACGTTTATCAAATAATAATCCCAAGAATCTGCAGGTGTTGACATATGGTAAGATGGCGTCACCTAAGAGAAGTTCTGGCGATTGTGGAGTATTTCGTTTTCTGCTATAGTGAATACATTTAGTTTTTTCAGAAGAGAAACAAAGTCCCGATGATTTCGACCAGCCATCAATACGATTCAGTGCTTCTTGGAGCTTATCTTTTACAGATAGGACATCTTTCGCTCTGTATAGAATAGCAAGATCGTCGACAAAGAGCATTACTTTGATTCCGCGTGGAAGATTTTTTCCCAAGTCACTAACCGCCAGTGCGAAAAGTGTTGTACTTAAAACGCATCCTTGTGGTACTCCACTCACTTGTCTACATTGCTTGGATAACAGTTTCCCTATACGGACGCGAAAGCGGCGACTAGAAAGGAATCCTTGAATAAATTTTGGTAAGTTACCTCTGAATCCTAGCGAGTGTATTTTGTTTAGGATAGCAAATTTGTCAGTTTTATCGAAGGCTTTTTTCATATCGAAGTAAACTGCAATAGCTTGCTCCTCTTGGATGAATGCATACTGTAATTCGGCTTCCATTTGAACCAGGTGGTCTACAGTTGATCTGCCTTTGCGAAAACCACATTGGAAGTTTTGGATGAGATGATATTTTTCTAGGATCCATGTGAGTCTCTTGTTTACCATTCGTTCCATTACTTTGCATAGACAGCTGGTTAAAAATATTGGTCGGTAGCTGGATGGATGACGTTTATCTTGACTACCCTTCAATATTGGGACAACTATAGAGTCGTTCCAGCTGCTAGGAAGTTACCGCTAAGCCAAATATGATTGTAAAAATTTAAAAGCCAGTTCAGTGTATTTTTCGGAAGATGTTGTATCATGGAGTAGTGTACATTATCTGGTCCTGGTGAAGATCCTTTGACAGTTTGGAGTATTGATTGGAGTTCCCACATGCTGAATGGAATGTTGTAATCTTGATATGTTATCGTCAGAGAAGTTTAGATCTTGAGCCATATTATTTCTAGAAGTCGTTGTGTAAACTTCTGAGTAATATTCGGCAAATGTTCTTCCAACAATGTCTGGGTTATCGTATAGTTTTCCATCGCATAAGGGAGCTGGGTAGCTCAGTGGTAGGGCACTGAGCTTCCAATGCAAAGGTCCCGAGTTCGAACCCCGGCTCATGGCAGAAAATTTATTTATCTGTTTCACTGGCCGCGGGGCGACCTTGGGTCAGGAGTCCCTCCTGGGGCACACCCAGCCTCTATAAAGTGGGTACCCTTGATTAAATAATTGATTAAGGTGGAAAACCTGGCGGTTGAGCGTGATCTCGGGTCATATCACCTCCTTGCACAACCGTTGACCTAGAAACAGTACTTTCCCTAAATAGTACTGAACCCCAGACCCTTCATGGGTTGTAGTGGTACAGGTTTTTTTTTTTTTTCATCGCATATCAGAGTATATTTGTAGGAAGAATTGGTTCCTCTTATCTTCCTTATTGTGTTCCATACAACATTGCAGGGGGTAGACGAGTTAATGGACTCAACAAATGATTTCCATGATTCTTTTTTCTTGTCATTTATAATTCTTCTGCAAACATCCCTTTGTTTTTTATATTCAATATGATTAACCTGATTCATATTTTTCTTAAATGTCTTAAATGCATTTCTCCGAAGTTGTATGGCTTTCTTGCAATCACTATCGAACCAGGGGACAGGTGTCCTTTTGTAATGGCCTTTGGTTTTAGGGATTGAGAACTCTGCTGCCGTAACTATTGTCTCAGTTATAGATTTACACCCATCATCTACATTCATACTGTTAGGGTGATTTTGAGGTGGAACAGCTAAAGACATGAATAGTGACCAATCTGCTTTTTCTAATAGCCAACGAGGGACCCTGTAATTATTGCAGTTTGCACTTCTGAATTTTAGACGAATTGGAAAATGGTCACTTCCATAAGACTCTGGTAGAACTGTCCATTCTATCTTATCAATCAGTGAGTAAGTGCAGAAAGAGAGATCAATGGATGAAAATGTACCAAAGCTAGAACTTATGTATGTTGCTTCGCCGGAGTTTAGTAACAGAGTATTCGTTAAATCTAAGAAAGTTTCTATAATGCGACCTCTAGGATTTCTGTCTTGTGAGCCCCATAATGGGTTGTGGCCATTGAAATCTCCAGTGTATAAAATTGGCTTTGTCAACTGCCTATGAATATGGAGAAGGTGTTCTGTCTCTATAGTATTGTCTTGGGGGAGATAAATGTTGCAAATTGTGAATGTTGTGTTTAAATGAACTTTAACAGCTATTACTTGAAGTTCCATGTAATTTTGGAAGTTCCATGGCAATTCTCTGTATTCCTTCCACTGCAAATTTTTAGATTCCATCCATTCTTTGAAAATTGTTCGAAAACCTTCATTGAGATCCGTACATCAATAATTAACAAACAATAGTTACCACCGTTGATTTGAGACCCTTTGCAATTAATATTTGTCGACGTTTCTCAATTCCTGTTACTCGAAGATAAACTTAAATAAATAATTATATAATTAAATTATTAGTAAATGATAATAACAATTATGACCAGAATAACAATGAACGTTCATGTAGTACTGTGTCATAAGTTATATATCAAATAAAGTACAAAAGGAAAGATAAAGAATCGGTAGGATGTACAGTAATAAAATTATCAATTATAAGAATGAAGAACTATAAGGAAAATAAAGAACAATTCATGGACGATAATTGACCGGTATGAGTAAAAAAAAGTGTCTGAAAAAAAAGCTCAGATAAAACAATTTCATACTAAATTTTATGTTGAAGTTCTGAATCCTGTTTCATGTACAAGTATTAGAAAAAAGAAAAAAAAAAAAAAAAATATATATATATATATATATATATATATATATATATATATATATATTGTAATGTCAACATTACATGGTATATAAATAGTGGCGCGAAAGTGGCAAGAACATGAACTACAGGAAAGAAGTGGGGGAAGCAAGCACATGTGACAGAGACTGCGACGGGCCGCCAAGAGGGAAGGTGCTAGCGGCCAGGGGAGAAGATTATGAGCCGCCAAGAGAAGATGTGACAAGCTGTCAAGAGAGAAGCCAGCAACTTGAGAAAATAGAAACAGCCACAAAGTTTAGACTGGGACAATAAAGGTTTTTGAAGTATAATTTTTAATGTATGTATCTCGTTTCTTATATGTATTTATTAATTGGTAAATTATATTTATTAAATGTGAATGAGTGTTCAGTTGTCAGAACCCAACTTGAGATTAATGTTATATGTGTAAAATGAATAATATATTCTAAAAGTAATCTCGTTGTTTTGATTTATGCTGACAAGAGGGAACGTTACAACATGGCGCCCAACGAGCGTGGCTTTTGAGTACGTCACAATATGGCGTCCAACTAGCGTGGTTTTTAAAAAAACGTATGTAGTCACGACAACTAAACACGCAATCTTTGTTAATTTTAATTTTATTTTTTTTGTTAATAATTTTTTAGTAATATGGAGAATAAGCAGAGAGAGAAGTTAGAGATCTTAATAATATAATTCTTAGAAAATCTAATGGGAATGTTGTTAGTGTAGAAAATAAGGAAGAGTCTGTTGTACAAAGCCTACTTGATGAAAATAGACAGTGTGAAAACGGAAGTGAAAGTCTGTTGGGATTAAATAAAATAAATTAGTTTAGTGAAAATAATATGGAGGGTGAAAAAATAGATATAAATAGTAGCAACAATTTCAGTTGTGCTGATGTGCGTGGTATGCTTCAACAAATAATGACTGTTCTTCATGAGATTGAAAACAAGCAAACAAAAATGATGGCAAATATTACTGGAGTCCAAGAAACTACACTGAATGAAAAAAGTTCTAATAATGAACAGGAAATTTTGAAACAAGATTGTGATAACCTAGAAATCCAAATTATTGCAAATATAACTGAAGTTCAAGAAACTAAACTGGCTGAGAAAACTACTATTGGTCACTCAGAAAGTGATGAGAAGCAAATTGTTACTGAAGAGCTTAGCAAAAGTAATTCTTCAATTGATATTGAATCAGAAAATCTCTTAAGAAAAGATGAAGAAACTCTTGAAGAAAAATTAGTGACAACAGAATTTCTAGTAGAAACTCATACAGTTAATCTTATAGATATTAAGAAAGAACTTCTCACGTTTCAAATTGAGTTCATAGGAGTAAAAGCCAGCAGAGAAAAGCATGGTAATTATTTTATCTCAGAAGTTCCTTTAATTCCAGAAAAGTTAACTCTACGATTTAAAGATGAGTTAGGAAAGTTTGATGACTGGAGTAAGGAAAGAACAGGATCATATGAAGTGTCGTTCCATGGACTCACTAAGTATAATTTTGAGTGTAATGGATTACCAGTCATCCTAGTTATTCTAGAAGATGAGGTATATAATGGTTGTATGGCTCTGAACCATGTTAGGGCAGGCCGGTTAAAATCTTATTTTAAGGCACGGTAGTCTTTATCCTATCCAGAGGATATAAAAGGGTTTGAAATTAGCGTCCCTTCCGTTGACGAGCTAGAGGGTCCTGGCGAAACCATCGTCAGGTTACCCATTCTGGATACTTGTAAATATGATTTTGTAAATAGTCTAATTACATTGTTGGTAGATAATAGATAATAGATTAATATATAAAAGTTTAATAAGTTGTTTTGGCCAGATATTGCTAGGTAAAATCCAAATTTTAGAAAAAGTTAGAAATTGTCTTAATTAATTAATGTCTTCTCTCTGATTATTCCTGTAATACAAGTTAAAATATATTTTTGAATGTTATATGTAATTTAAACAGTTAATTTGTAAGTTAACTATACATAAGATATGGGAATTGTACGGTAAAATTCTTTTGGTAAATAATGTTTTCAGCTTATTTTATTATTTGTATATCAATCTACTTTTCCTGTACATAAATTAGATGAATAAGTTATGTAATTATTGTATATAAAATTGTAAATGTTTGATAACCAGGTTGGGAAATCTATTGTAAAGAGTGTGAATGTCAAAAGTTAAATTTCTTATTTTATATGAAAAAAAAAACGTAAATATTGCACCGAATTTTAAATTTCCATTTTTATTTTTTTTTTAAACTGGAACGGAGGAGAAATGTAATGTCAACATTACATGGTATATAAATAGTGGCGCGAAAGTGACAAGAACATGAACTACAGGAAAGAAGTGGGGGAAGCAAGCACATGTGACAGAGACTGCGACGGGCTACCAAGAGGGAAGGTGCTAGCGGCCAGGGGAGAAGATTATGAGCCGCCAAGAGAAGATGTGACAAGCTGTCAAGAGAGAAGCCAGCAACTTGAGAAAATAGAAACAGCCACAAAGTTTAGACTGGGACAATAAAGGTTTTTGAAGTATAATTTTTAATGTATGTATCTCGTTTCTTATATGTATTTATTAATTGGTAAATTATATTTATTAAATGTGAATGAGTGTTCAGTTGTCAGAACCCAACTTGAGATTAATGTTATATGTGTAAAATGAATAATATATTCTAAAAGTAATCTCGTTGTTTTGATTTATGCTGACAAGAGGGAACGTTACAATATATTATATATATATTGCTGGCGGAGTCAAATAATATTGAGATCTTCTGAAATATACAATAAAAAAAATCTATTAGTTTTCAAGAAACGAGTTTTTTACTAGATGAACCAAATATCAAATTTATTAATATAAAAAAAGCATAAATTATAATATCTTATTTGAAGTATATAGATAAAGAAGTCATAAGTTACAACAAGAATTTCTAATGATCGATAAAAAAACCTAAATTTTATAATAAGATATCTCACTTTATCTGCCATGATGTTATTTATTTTTGTATTTTCATATATTATTTCTGATAATATATTCATTGCTCACATAATAGCTTTGCTACAAAACGAAAAAAACAATCAAATCTGAATATAAATACCGGATTTATAGAATTATAGCCAAAAATATCCAGTTAGGGATGATTTACGGAAGCTCATATTCTGAGAACATTAATCCCCTTTACTTTAGTTCCGGCAAGAAATCCAGTTTTGAAATAGAATTTAGTCTTAACTCTTTGTTGTTAGTTACACACACTTGATTATAATATGTCAACAAGGTTCCGGTTAAATTTCAAAGAAAAATATGTGTAATTAATGAATGTATCAGAAAGTTCAGTATTTGCAATTTAGCCATTCGATTAAAACTTGGTGGTTAGACATTTTAAAGAAATAACGAATACTGTGAACAGCGGGTCAAAAACGGAAAAGTCATTGCAAAAAAAAAATTCTTTCGAGTTATTCCGTTGTACATGGATGATTTCATCAGGCTTGTGCTTTAACCCTCCAGCGTTCGTCAATCATTTCGAACAATTATACTAGGGGTGGACCTTTGAGCTGATAATACATTTTCGTGATCTCTGAGTGCATATTAAATAAGTTTTCTCACAAATAAGTTGACTGAGAAACAATTTCATTTTGAAGGAGGAAGTGGAATGATTGTAACAATTTTATCTATTTGGATAACAAAATAGTTACGCTAGTCCAAACAAAAATTACAAATTACTTATTCTTTATTTATTCTATATATAAAAATAAGTTTACGTTTCTTATGTGCTATTTTATTATACAAGATATATTATTAAATTTCACATAAAAATATTTTTATACTGTAAATTTAAAAAGAAAAATGTGTTTAATGGAATAAACGATTTTATTTTCACGATATAAATTTTAAAATACAATTTAAGTTTTGCAATTGATATTTATTTAACTTGTTTTTCTTCCAATAGCGTGCATTTTTTTATTCTCTGTGAGTGTCCGCTTCTTTTGAGAAGTTTTTTTGTAGTAACTAAAATAGGCTAGTATTAATAACCATTTAGTCTTAATGTTTATTCATGTTTTGTTTTCTTATCTTGCTCCGGTTCTGGCCAATGATTAATTTTTAGGTGCGGAGTGTCCGAGCTGACTAACCATTGTACACAGTACACTGCGCGTTGCCCGGCAACCTGATAACCGAAGTTGGAGACAATAAAATAATTATGATTTCTCTTGCTGCTGCCCGGGGGTCTTTTAACTCGGTCATAAACCCCAAGCCCTCATCCATGGCCCGCGAAAACGCCCGTATAACCTAAAAGGCGAGGTAGGGGAGAACAAAATTTTATTATTATTTGGATTAATTTTTTATTATTATTTGGAAAGCAAACTTACATATACAATTCCACAAGAAAAACCAACGCTGTTTAGATTAGATGATTAAAATGTTCAAGCACCGTACTATATCTGAAATTAGTTTCAGTTTGCCTTAACAGCAAGACTAGCAGGATTTGGTCTTTGTCTTGCGCAAGACTACAGGGTCTGGTCTTGGTCTTGGTACTGCAAATTTTTTGTGGTCTTGGTCTCGGTCTCGGTCTTGAAAAACTGCAAGACCAAGACCAATTTTGGGCAACACTAGAATCAACCCGTTTTATGATATGTTTCCGTTTCATACATAGCAGACACCAAAACCACTTAAAAAAAAAAAAAAATTGTCTGTCTGTATGTCCACCTTGCAACGAAATTTTTTCAGGAGTAAGCTCAGAAATGGCTTATTGAAGACTTTTGAAATCTTAACATTATATTAAGGTTTGCTTGACTTAAAAAAAAGGCTTTAAATGTAAACAAAATATAGAGTATAACAAAAGTTATGAATTCTTGAGTAATTGCTGTTAGATGGTTATATATGTATTGAATTCTTTACGGAATCAACCATTGCTCAAATCACGAATTTAATCAATCATCATGAATCTATATTTACTTTTCCAACATGTTTATATATATTTTTTTTAATTGATAAGATGTCATTTCAGAATCAACATGGTCGTCATATATTCTTTTAGTGTTGAGATTATCTTGACTGAATATAATAAGAAAGTTTGTATTATCCCGAATCAATAGTTTTGGCACACGTGTATAACTCTGACAAAGATAAAAGATATCTATTCCTCTACACCTGCCCATACAATAGTATGCTCTGTAACGATCTTGTTTATTACAAGAGATGTGGTCGAAAATAAATACCGTCTTTTGAGCAGCATCTTTCGGTCGTGGAATATCCGAATTATCAACAAATGGGTAGAAACCAACACCTTCGAGATATAACCAGACGTGAACCAAATGTTTATAATTTGGTTGATAAAGTGATTTACTAAAAATATAAGCATTCTCGAAATTCAATACATCAGGGTTGTATAATATTGTATACATAGTAGACTTAACATAAGGTTCGTCTTACCATAGTCGGACAGGCCCTACAAATTCAATATCGAATACTATAAGGGAATAAGGAGCCATATTTGGATGCTCCAACCTTCTCGTATTGGCTTACCACTGAATCAACGTTCGCAATATCGAACGGTGAATGTAGCTTCAACAAACGAATGATGAAGAATGAGAGAACACAAGTGTTTCAGGTCTTTTATATACTAAGTTATTTTTTATATATAGTTTTATATACTAAGAAAATCTCAACAAAAATAGTAAACATATGAGCAATATAGATTCCTTTACGCTTTCTCACAGAGTTAGGACGGTTAGGAGCCCAAATGTTACAAACCATTACTTTTATAGTATCCATTTATGTTCCTGGTTGTTTAAATATTTATTGGCCGGCATGGATCGAGTAATAGTGGGGTTGGGTGTGTACTTTATATTCCATCACATCCTAAGAAAATTACAAAATAGGTTAAAATATGATAAAATATATGCATAAAATAAATAAAAACATCTAAAATTGATAAAAGCATCTATTTTTTTTTCCCGTGTTCCAACGTGGGATGCCTCTTCAGGTCAGAGCAGAGCTCCACACATCTCTATCCTCCCAGTCACCCTCCAGTAGACCTCGGCCGGCCATCTCTTCTTGGACTCCTTCCATCCACCTGGTTCTTGGTCGTCCTCGCCTACGCTTTCCGGGTGGCTGCCAGTCCAGGACTCTGTTCGGCCAATGCTCTTCCGACATTCTCGTGCATTGCCCATACCACCTCAATCGCCGTTTCCCGATCCTCTCAGAGACGGTCTCCTCTACACCTATTCTCTGTCTCATCTTTTCATTTTGGACTCTGTCCAGCCTCGTTAACTGTAGACACCTTCTCCAAAAATCCATTTCTACAGTCCGAATTTTGGCATACAAGCCATTCATCGACCATGCCTCACATCCGTAGGTTAATATGGACTCGACAATAGCCGTGAAGATACGCCGCTTGTTCGCGTTTGAAATAGTGTCGTTCCAGAGAACAGGATGCAGCAATCTAGTAGCTTGTCTTGCCATCTCTACCTTGTTTTGGACATCCACTTCGGACGTTCCAACATCGTCCGATAAAAGCATCTAAAATATATGTAAGATTGTTATGCAAGGATTATCAGACTTCAAACGATTCTTTAACTCACTAAAAGAATTAATTTATTTACAATTAATTTATAAATGATAAGTGTGATATAAACAAATAAAAGAAAATACAAAACAAAGTATTATTACCTAAAAGAATTGAATTGAAAGTCCTTATCGTAGGGTCCTTTAGCACTTTAAAATCATTAATCCAACTTTTAAAACTAATACACAAATATTGTAACCTTCTCATATTCTAAAATAGCACCATGGTCACTAAATATTAGACAACATATTTACACCTTCCTTGGTAGGGGACTCTTTTTTTTCAGAGAAAAAAAAGAGTAAGGAATCAACTGGCTTACATGAAATTGGTTGGCTTCTTTGCGAGATTTGTTTCCTCTCACTTTGTAAATAGAACTGATAATTTCTCTTCGATCACAAAAGGACCACTTCTGAGAGCATCTAGCTTATTCCGATTTATTTTGTTACCATTATGTACGTACACTAAATCTCCTACCTTAAACTCCCTGTCTTGTCGTTGACGGTCTATTCTTTGTTTATTAATTTGAAAACTATCTCCAGAGTTGGTTAAGGCTTGAGCTCTGTTGAATAAGATCATAGGATTTTTCTAATCGCGCTGGAACTATTGAAGAAATCTCTCCATACATTAAGTAAGCTGGTGAAAATCCAGTCGCTGTATGTATCGTATTATTATATTCTTGTACACATGTCTCTGCAACTTTGGTCCATGGATAACTACAACACCTATCTTCATTAAATTTACACCGAATCCTATTAGTCAGTGTTTGGTTGAGACGCTCATTAACGCCATTTGATTGTGGATGGTCTACCGATGTAAATAGTAGGTTAATTCCCAATGATGATATGTATTTCTTAAATGCCGTAGAATTTAAACCAGTATATTGATCCACTAACACTGTTCCTATTTGATTTATATTGACAATTGGTTGAATTAATTTTATAAAATCTGTAGCTGTTTGTGTGGCCGAAGTCCGAATCCAAGCGTAACGGCTGAAATGATCAACTAGCAAATGTAAGAACTTCTTAGTCGACTTATTACCTCCAACCCACCAATAGTATCAATCGACATTATCTCAAAAGGTTGTGTTGCTGGACCTAACTTTGATAACTTTCCAAATGGTCTATTGGTTCTAGATTTATTTCTGACACAAACTGTGCAAGCTCTACAAAATTGTTTAATCATAACATCCATATTTTTAAAATAATAAAAAGGTCTTAATTTCTTACATATTTGATTGCAGCCAATATGACCATAAAAATTGTGAATTTTTTCAATTAAAGATGCTCCAAATTGTGGAGAGACATATATTCGTTTTCTATTGTTTAGTAATTTAAAACTTATATTGTTCTCATGTGAAATATTTTTGGATCTTGCTATTTCATTTTTCATTATTTTTTGATCTTCAACGATATCATTTAATTTTATTAAGTTTACTACTTCCATACAATCCTCCTTGTTATCAAAAATTTCAAGTACAGGGTTGCGAGACAGCGCATCCGCTTCAGCATTATCCTTGCCTAGTTTATAAAGCACCTTAAAAGTATATTGGGACAAATACAACATTAAATCTCCTAGGGCTTCATCAGTGCGGGATTTAGTTTTTAAGTTTATTAAAGCTTGTGATCAGACATAACAACAAACTGTTTTCCTATTAAATAGTGTTGCCAAAATAATATGGCCTCCTTTATGGCTAGGCACTCCAAATACATTATCTCCTTCTTTGCTTGCCCTGGAGTTATTTCTTAGAGAAATATCCCACCGGATGCAGAAAACCATCTTCTTGGGGCTGCTTCAATATTGCTCCTATCCCTAGACGACTCGCATCTACTTCTAGAACAACATCCTTAGCAGGATCATATATGGCTAATATAGGAGTAGAACACAGATATTGTTTAATCCCTTCAAAGCACTCATCACATTCGATGTCCACATAAACTTTTCATTCTTCTTCAGCAATTTATGCAATGGAGATAGTCTGTGAGTAAATGATCAATAAACTTTCCATAAAAATTAATTTTCCCTACAGCTGACGGACCATTCGTTTGTTTCGTTGGTCGTTTAAATTGTTTTAATCCGCAATAAGATTGTCATGAACTGGAGATACTTTTCCATTTCCTATAATATGACCCAAATATTTAACAGAAGATTGGGCAAAAGAACACTTAGTTAATTTCAATTTAAACCCTTATTGTATTATCCCCTTCATAAACTGTTTAATATGTCGCACATGCTCTTCAAATGATTTAGAAAAAATTAAAATATCATCTATATAGTTCACACAAAATTTTTCCAAGTGATGTCGTCGAATGATATTAGCTAATACTCGTTGAAAGATGGCAAAGGAATTTTTAAAGCCGAATGGTAAGACTTTCCACTGATAATGACCATTCTGGGATACAAATGCGGTCTTTTTCCTATCTTTTAATCATAAGGGTATCGACCAAAAAGCGGAATTAATGTCTAATGCAGTAAACCATTGACAATTTCTTACATTAACAACCAAATCCTCTATCCTTGGAAATGGCTGAGGTTCGGGAACCACTATTCTATTTAGCTCCCTAAAATCTATGCACAAACGTCTTCTTTTTCCACCCTCCTTCTTAAAAGCCAGTGTTATAGGAGAGGCGAAAGGAGAATCAGATTCTTCTATTAAATTGTGTTCTAACAATTTGGATATTTGCGTATTTATTTCTATTTGATCAGGGTATGAACACCTATACCCTTTACACACAGGCTTTTTCGATATATATTTATCTTCCTTAAGTTTAATAACGGCTTCAGTACCAGATACTCTTCCTACATCAAATTTATGTTCAGCAAATGACGTATACCCATCTTGAATTAATATATTAAAATATTCTTTTTTGATTACGATTTAAGTGTATTAAATGTGACTCACAATATTTAGTTACCTCAGGATGGTAATGATATCTCAAATGTTTCGCAGATAATGTAGTACCTTGAACCATTGTAATAGGTCCATTTTCATTTAATTCTACCATGCTGTTGTTATCTGTTTTCTGGTGAATCTTCAAATTTTCATCCTGAATCAGTCTGACTTTTTTATTGCGTCCAGACCTAACAATAAATAAAAATTAAATTTATTATTTTTAATAACAATCAAGTCTAAACTTTCTTCAATACAACCTATTTTTAAATATAATCTACTAAAACTTTTATTTTTATCAATAAACATGGTGTGGTTGAGCCCGGGCCACTTATTCGTTTTTTGTCTCATCATCATTAATTTCAAGTCGACATAATTCGGCTTCAGTGTCTTCTACAATATCATGCAAATTAATTTGTTGTTTCGGCTTCGTTCCTTTGTTTCTGCAAAGTTGAATCGGATGATAACGATTTTTAAAACCCATTGATTGGAGATGGGCTTCTTCCTGCATCGTACGATTTAACTACCGAACCTTTTCAAGCTTCTAATTTCTTTTTCTCCTCCTCCGATTTTGATTCTAACTTTTTTCGACCACTATATCCATTATCAAATAATTTTACTGCTTCTATTAAATCATCAATTGTTTTTATTTTATCTCGGTTTAATTTATCTTGAATCTCCAAAGGCAAATTGCAAACAATCTGGTAAACTCTGTAAAGTTCTGGAATATCTTTATCTGCTTCAAGTAGTAATCTTTCTTTTTTTATAATAAGCTCAACCAACGACTCAAACATGTATTTATAGTTAAATGCAAGACGTATGTTTGTCCAACCCTTTTTACTATAGACTAATAGAAAGGACTGTTTCCAACTTTCCAAATCTGTTAATGACAACTTAAGCGCATTAGAAATATACCACTCGTTAGGATTGCCTTCCAACAATAATTTCAATGCCTCTATTTTTTTTTTAATCATTCGTGATTTTATATCGCATACTCCTTCTCAAAAACTTCTATCCAACCTAATGGATCATGCTTTAAATTAAATTTTGTTGTAACTAATTTTTTTTCTACATCTACTAAACTAACATCATTAACAGCTGATAAGCGATTTTCTAACTCTTTTATTTTATTTATTAGAAATTTTTCACTATTTTCCTCACCTCTAGATGACTCCACATTAGCTGTAACCTCTTCAAGATAATGCTTGTTCACACAAAAATTACCTTCTTCATCCATATATTTAGATTTTAAATTTTCATTTAATTTAATACAAATTTTTCTGAAGCCTCCTACTTTTGAAATAGATTTTATACAACTAGCAATACTTTTTAAACTTAATAATTCTTTGTGATCATTTAAATTTTTTAATGTATCAGGTAAAGCATACCATTCAGTTTTATCCACTGATAATGCCACTAAATCGTATTCATCTTCTCTTTGTTTAATAATATGGCAATACAAATGTATAGCCATCTTCTTGAAACTTTAATTCAATTTGTAAGATTGTTATGTAAGGGTTATCAGACTTCAAACGATTCTGTAACTCACTAAAAGAATTAAGTTATTTACAATTAATTTATAAATGATAAGCGTGATATAAACAAATAAAAGAAAATACAAAACAAAGTATTATTACCTAAAAGAATTGAATTGAAAGTCCTTATCTTAGGGTCCTTTAGCACTTCCCAATCATTAATCCAACTTTTAAAACCAATACACAAATATTGTAACCTTCTCTATATTCTAAAATAGCACCATGGCTCACTAAATATTAGACAACATATTTACATATATAATAAAAATATCTAAAATTAGTAAAATATCTAAAATAAATAAAAGCATTAAAAATTCATAAAAATATCTGAAATAAATAAAAGCATCTAAAGTCAATACTAGCATCTAAGATCTATAAATAAAAGCATTTAAAATCGATAAAAGCATCTAAAAATCAATAAATGATCTAAAATAAATAAAAGCAACTAAAATCGATAAAAAAAACCTAAAATCTATAAATAAAAGCATTTAATATCGATAAACAAAATAAATTAAATATATCGAACTAAAATAAATCAAAATTAAAATAAAATTTGTAGATAAAATAAAAAGAAAATGACTAAAATGAGAAGGTATATACTCAATATTCCATACTCCTTGATAAACATTTACGAATTAGGTTAAAACATGCTAAATGCAGCATGCTAAAACGGTGATAAAATATACTAAAAATAAATAAAAGCTGGGAGTAATATAATTGATCATTGAAATCGAACCAGTAGAATAGACATACTTAAAAGATATTATTACTGGAATCGAAAGGAGATAATGAATTCGGTTGACCATAAATTTACTTCAAAATTTCTAAAAAAAAAAAAAAACGATAAAATTCATTAAAATTACTAAAACAGTTTTGATAAAAACATTGGTACAAATTCTAATATTTCGGTTCAAATTATGCAAACAAGTTACAAATTACAGAAAGAATTTTCAATTCGTATTAACATTGGTATCTGACAACAAAGGACATAGTAAGCGACTTTCACAAGCTTTTACGGACGGTTTTTGATCATTATAACTTCTAATATTTTTAATTAGAGCAATTTATTTATATTGGTTTGAAATTTAATTCTATACGTACCGGACCTTAATGTCCGGCAATTAACAAGCTTTATATTTCTGGTTCCTGATTGGTACAAATTCTAATATATCGGTACAAATTATTGGCATAATTTGCAACTCAAAATTTTGTTGTTGACGGGACACACAGCACCTCGTGGCCGACTTATACCATCTTTATATCTTCTGTATATAATTGGTACAAATTGAAGTTTTTGGTTCTAATCAGTATAAACTAAGAGCAATTTATTGGCATAAGTTTCAACTAAAACTTCCTTTAATGAAGGGTTACAAAGCATCAGGTGGCCGGTTTTTACAGGTTTTATAACTCGGTTCCAGATTCGTAAAATTTCTACTATTTTCGTACAAATTATTGGCATAAGATTCAACTCGAAATTCCGTATTACATGTGACCATGTTCCTGCACTAGCTTGTTTGCTAGCTTAATATCTCCGGTTCCTAATGAGTGCAAACCTAATAATAGTTCGGTGCAATTGTGTAAATATTAGGGAAAAATTATTAGCATAAGGTTACCCTTAATATTCAATATTTCATGTGACCTACAGTCCTCTCCCCTGCATTTTTGACAAGTTAGTATCTCCGGTTCCTAATAGGTACAAAGTCCAATACTTTGGTAAAAATCGTTGGTATCGGTTTTAACTCATAATTCTATTAGTTCCGGATTAAAATGTAACTTATTCGGTCATTTTACGAGCTTTAAATCTCCGGTTCATGATGGGTACAGATGCTAATAATTCAGTACAAATTATTGGTATATGTTTCGACTCGAAATTCCATAAGTGTTGGGTTATAATGTCCCTAGCTCTCATTCATTTCAATGGCTCTTAATTAAAAATGAATATAAAATATATGGAATTCCGAAATACGTAGTGTTCTGAAACAAGTGATTTTAGGGATTCTAGTTCCCTTAAGAGAAGATGATTTACCCCTAACCAAGAAAGCTGCCTTGTAAATTGTGTGCTTTATGTTTTTGGAACGAATTTGTTAGCAATTTGTATTATTACAGATGACAACAATTTAATGTTTTAACTGCGACCTAGGGAAATACCAAATTAACTGAAACGATCATGACAGACTTGTGAAAATTTAGTTGTGAAAATGAGGCAAAGTTGGCCTTGTCTATTCAATTCTTGAATGGAATGTGGGAGAAATCGAGAAATTTGCAGATTTAATAAAAGAGTTTATTGCGGCGGAAGGTTTTATTTTTCTTCTTTCTTCCGTTTTCTTTTCGCATGCTATAGCAAAGCACTTTGCATCTATTAGTTTCTTCTGAATAATTAATACTTATTTAGGTGTTTCTTTAAACGCTCTCTGCTACCAATTTGTTACGGTCTTTAATTTAGAGAAATTGTTTCCGCAACAAACTTGCCGGATGCTCAGTGGAGACGGCAGGGTTCGCAAAAAAAAAATAAATAAAAAAAATAATCAAGGGTCAATAATTATTAATAACTTTCTAACGAGCGCCACGCTATTTAATTGGTTGAATTTGGAAAATAGTGAAAACAAAAAAAAATAATAATAAAAAAATAAAATAAATAAATTTAATTTAAAAAAAAGATTAGGACGCGGACTGAGCTACGAACTCGGAACCTTTGGGTTTTAAAGCATATGTTAATTAACCTTTCTACTTGGTTAACCTACCGAACCTTCTTAATTGGTTAGTTATGACTTCCCCTAATCCCTCGAATAGGGTTTTACAATGCCTTATTAAACCTTAAAAAAAACAATATAATATATACATAAAACATGAAAACAATTAGAAGAAAAGTAAGAAAATAAAACTGGCTGTTATTAATACTAATGATGGATTTACTTATTTCTATTAATTTAAATAACTGTTAAGGAAATGAAAATTATGAACAAGAAATTAGATTTATAAGAAAACAAAGAAAAGAAAATTAACTTAAATTATCAAAGAAAAGATTATAAAATTATTATAGGACTAAACATTAACTTACAACTATACAATATACCAATTACAAACATTTAGAAATAAAAATAGATAAAAAAAAAACTTATATGTACATATTTACAATATCCCCCTGGTTGAATTATGTCCAATTGACACATTGGGTTATTTGAAGAAGCGTCAACTTATTCGAACTAGCATCATCAATGTATCCACAATTTATCTCCTCAAGTTGTGAAAATGTTCATTCACCAACTTGTAAGATCAAGCGGCACTCGTCGCTGATTATCACAGGTTCATGGAGAAGCAATGAAAATCCGGTGTACACCATAAAACTAAAATATTTCACAACTAAAAATCCTTAGCGTGCCTCTACACTCGCGAGGTACCGCCATCCCTCTTCTGACTCGAATGTCTTTTGTTTTTTCTCCCAATCAGCTATTTTCTGTTACACTGACTTAAAAATAATATCTACAATTAATACCTAAAACTAGACTTATTATAAACAATTGCTTATTATTAAAACTAATAATAAATATTTAATTAACTAATAGTTAATTATATATTTAACCCTATTCGAGTTAATTATAAAAAACTTGTCGGGCATGTCGGGCTATCTTTTACACCGATGCGGTGGAGGTGCTTCTGAAGGAAATCGTGGCCTGTCAGCATTCTAAAGCATGCCACGGCTTGCCCTCTAGGGAGGTCTCTAGGAATCCTGCCACTTTCTTCCAGCAATCCACTCCATCGTTTCCCTTCAATTGTTTGTACATATTTCGCTTTCAGTGAACTTTGGAGGGTCTGCTTTATGATTCTTTTTGTTGAATCCATGGTCAGAGGAATATCGGGTTGGATCATTCCAGAACCTATTCTGGCCAGTTTATCAGCTTCAAATAAAAGATTATAAAACTTATTATTATTATAAAAAACTTATTATTACTTTTAAACTTAAAAATTATTTTACGAACTAATTTTTTTTCCGTATTAAATTTTCATCACAAGTTGTATAAGCCGTATAACTTACAGTATTTGTTCACCATTAGGTAACAAATAGTATGGATATAACACAATGACAAGATATATTGGAAAATAATACATCTAACGAATTCATGTGGTTACAGGCATTACATATTTTTGGGTTAAGTGATAAGAGCTAAAATCTGGTAAACCCTCTTTAACAAAAATAAATTAACATTGGTACATTCTTTATAGCTGACTACTTATGGATTGATTTTGACTGTTCATTCTTATTTTTTATCGGTTACTATCCGATCTATTATATTAAAATTTTCATTGGCATTTACACCTAACTCACCCAGGCAAATAACTACAATATGGTTTCTTAACGATATACGGATTTGTGTCAATAGGTTGAATAAAACAATTAAATAAACCAATTTAGAGCAAACTGTTGTAACGTTTATAGGTGGTGTCAGGCGTAAGGAGGAGGCGGTCCCATCGCCGCAAATAGCCTTTGGCCCTTCAGGTTGGGGGAACAGTACACTGACACCCATACAGTACACAAACTACAGCACACTACATACACCCACATAATAAAGACGAAGATCACCCACAGTCACCTCCCCTAGGTAGCCGCCCCGGAGGGGGCATGTCTACAGGCACTAAGGTGGCAGCCTCACCTGGAGAGGGTTGATGGCCCCACTGCCTGAAAACCCAACCATTAGGAAACCCAAAGAAAAAGGCTCGGAAATTCATGAAGATTCTCGGAAAAGTTCCGGCACACGTCATAGGTTTATTATTGGATACTGGAATATTCTTTCATTATATAGACCCGGAGCACTCAATATGCTTTAGAACGAAGTAGATAAATACCAATTGGACATAACCGCCATCCAAAATATCCGGTGGATGGGCTAGAGAAAAGAAATCTTACGATATTCTACAGGTGCAACAATCGGGTACACACCTTTGGGACAGGATTCATCGTAAGGAAATCAATCAGAAAATTAGTTATCGGATCTAAGCCAGTAATTCCAAGGATATCTGTGGTTAGGATTCGTAGGAGATTTTATAACTTCTCAATCCTTAGTGTACATGTCCCAACTGAAGAAACTGATGATGAAAACAAGGATATATTTATAACTTGCTCCACAGGCGGATTTACGGGGGTGGGCTTTCGTGCTGAAGCCCCCAACCCAAAATGGTAAAATGAAACTATGTTTTATGGTAAAAAATATTAAAAAATTATGTCTTAAAGTATTATTGCTCGTTTAATTACATTTAATAGGACTTCCAGAATCACTTAAACACTATTTCGTATAGGAATTAGTATCTTTCTGTTTTTCCAAAGTAATTATCGTTATATATATGAAAAAAAAAAAAGCTTCCGGGCTAAAGCTCCCCCCAAATTAAATCCTGGATCCGCCAGTGATTTGCTCGCCACTACGCTGGACTCCCTACCTAGTCACGATATGAAAAAGATTACCGAATACTTTAAAGCTAAAGTCGGTCGAGAGGATATCTACATCCCTAACATCGGTAAATACAGTTTGCATGAAGAGAGCAATAACGGCCGGCGTCTAGTCAACTTTGCTGCTTCCAGATGCCTTAAAATTGTAAGCTCAATGTTCCCATACAAAAACATCGACAAAGGTACCACAGATGGGCTCACAGTCAACCAGATTGACCATATCCTCGTAAACAACAGGTACGTCAGTAGCTTCACTGATGTCAGAGTGTTCAGAGGCGCTAATGTGGACCCACTCAGGGTCCGGGCAAAATCTAAAAAGTTTAAAATCGACAAGTTTAAAGACCCTCAAATTATGGAGGCTTATGCCGCATCACTGTACTCACAGTTAAGATGCATGGAAGACTCAGAAGACAGTGTAAGTGGCATTTGGAGTAACTGTCGCAAAACTATTGAACAAACCGCTGAAGCAATACTGGGGGACATGAAAAGAAAAACAGGAAAAGCTGATTTGATGAAGACTGTCGAATAGCTTTAGAAATGAAAAATGCAGCATACCAGCTGATGATCAATAAGAGCACGTCAGTCATGGGTCCGCGGCTTTTTTGTTTTTTTTTCTAGAAAAAGTGAGTTATTTTGGAAAATACTTGTTAAAAACTGATTAGTTCGTGTGCCTGCATCTCCTGATAACTATTGAAACGATGTATACAAGGAATAAGTGCGTAACGTGCGAAAATATCACCACGCAGTGTCACACGTGGCTTGGAATTGCCGCTTTTATCGAAATATTAGTATTGATAAACTTGATAGAGGTGCTTCGCGAGTGTAGTGGTGTGTTGAACAATAACCAAGACCTCCTCTATTAATTTGGACAAATTTAGTCTATCAGTTTAAAGGTAAAACTAATAGTTTATGCTGCCACGTGGCCTGTTAGGTTATCCCTTAGTACCTGTAAATATAACTAGCCTTGTTAAAATTGTTAATACTGTAAATATTGTTTTTTACGTCCTTTATGTGGATTTTATATTGATATAGATTTTATATTTATACGTCCTTTATTTTGATTTTTTATCCTTTATCTTAATTTTTATCTTTTATATTGTTTCATATCTATGGTTTATTCTCACTGAGTTTATTTATACCTTTTTATTTATCATTCATCTTACAAGTATATCTTGTATATATATATAATATATATATATATATATTATATATATATATATATATATTATATATATATAATATATATATATATATAATATATTAGTAGTTTATTCTATTTGTTATTAGTTTATTATATCCTATTAGATTCGATTTAAGATAATGCAATTGTTAATTTAAATTTAAACATCAACACATCTATTTATATTTATTTTTTATTCTTTATATCGATTTTTATCTTTTATATTGTTTCATATCTATGGTTTGTACTCACTGAATTTATTTATACCTTTATATTTGTCATTCATCTTTCATTTACAAGTATATCTTGAATATATGTAAGGTTACTTGAGCAACCTTTAAACACTTCAACAGTTACTTATCTTTAAATCAGATGTTAATGATTATTCATTAGAAAATACCTTCTTGTATTGTTATATTGGATTAGTGTTATAATTAACTTGTGTTGTAATAACGTGTAATTAAATTCTTTTACTTTAATTGAATAAATCACGTCTATAAAAGATCTTAGAAATTTAATTACAAAATCTGACTATAAGAAATGACTCTTCTGTACGTTCAAATTGTGAAGAGGAGTGAGGAAGACTTTGTGGTTCAGTGGACAAAAGAAATTGGTTTTTATTACCAGAAGAAACCCAGGACTTGAAATTTCGTACGTCTCTATGAAGTAAGAAACCTTTATTAAATGCTGTGTATGCTATAAAAAATGTCAATGGTTATAGAACAATAAGGGTTAAGATTGTTGTTGTTGTTGTTGTTGTTAAGATTCATGACATTAAAAAGGAATATTTTGAGGAATCATCTAATATTTGTTTTAGAGAGTTACCATTGGAGGAATGTCTTCCAAAAACAATTCCTTGTAGACCTACAGACACTCAATCAGAATTAGAAGATCATATTAAACGATTAGAGATGCAATTAAAAATTAATTCGGAACAAAATGAAGTAAGCTGCATCATATTGAAAAAAAATTTATTTGGAACCATTTGATAAAAAGCAATCAGATCCTATAGGTTCGAAGAAGAATGTTGTCGATTTCAGAAAAAATCCGATAATTTAAAGATTCAAGCGCTACGTTTTTATCTCATTAATGGTCCGGCTAATGATTGGTATGAGAATAATTTAAAGAAGATTGGTCTGAACGATTCATGGGGCATATGGAGGAACTCTTTTAAGAATATTTTTGTTGATAAAGACTGGTCTCATGTGAAAAGAGCTTTTGGCTACAAATATTTAGGCAGATCCCTAGTCGACTATGCCCTCACCAAGGAGAGATTATTACTTGACATAGAGCCTAAAGCACGGAGATCTCCCGTATAAAACAGATTGTATTCGGTTTGCCAAATGAGGCTCAGTTGAAACTCGATCGAGAAAAAATTTGTAATTTGTATGAATTATACTCAAAACTACGAAAATTGGAAGATGCGTTAATAAAAAAGAAGGAAGAAAAACTATCAAATCCAAAATCTATTGTGAATCTCGCTTTAAATTATTTTAAAAAAGGCGAACCACAGCATAAGATTAATTATCAGCGTAAGCCATGTTCTCACTGCGAAACCCTCGATTTTCACAATCGTTATCAATTAATGTCTGAATGTCGAAATAAAAATAAAACTCCAAACCAAACAAAAATAAATCAAACTGATCCCGATTAAGGCGAAATCGATCTTGATTCGGAACATTTAAACTAGAAAGCCGGGCGAAGTTAGATCCGCTGATTAAACTAAATGTTGTTATAAATGACAGTATTAAAATTAAGGCTATTTATGATAGTGGCTCAAATGTAACATTAAAAAATAAACAAATTGCTGATTTTCTGAAGTTGAAGTTAATTAAACAAAGAGCAGTGTTAATTTCACCACACATTAAGCGGACTTAATTTCACCTCAGCCCGGGCTAAAATTAGACTCCGTATTGGAAATATTACTGATTACATTAAAACATATGTAGTCAAGAATAATAATTTCTCCTATGATTTATTACTAGGTATAGATGCCATCAAGAAATTTAAATTATTACAAGATGAGAATCTAAGAATTTTGCAACGTACCAATGACACAAAAATCATAACATCAGAAGATCTCTCTTCTGGAAATGGAAGGAAATCTCGACTCTGCATAGATTTCCGAAAGCTAAACAAATTAGTAGTTCCTGAATGTTTCCTTTCCTACTATTCAAGATGTAATTGATAGAGTAGCTAATTGTGAATTCTTCACCGTTTTGGACATCAATTCTGCATTTTGGTGCATATCGCTTCGTGAGCGGGATCGGGAAAAGACCTCTTTTATTACGAAATATGGAAAATTTATGTTTAAAGTTCTTCCGTTTGGTATTAAAAATGCTTCCGCTATATTCCAGAGAATACTATCCAACATTATAAGAAGAAATAACCTGGACAATTTCTGCATAAACTACATTGATGATATTTTAATTTTTTCTCGGAATTGGGAAGACCATCTTCAGCATATCAGCAAGGCTTTAGAAGTTATGATCACTGAAGGTTTCAAACTGAAAATAGAAAAATGTCTGTTTGGTGCGAAATCAGTAAAGTACCTAGGACACAAGTTTTCGAAAAATAAAGTGTCACCCGCCCAAGATAATTTAATATCGATTCAGAAACTCCAGAGGCCCTCAGACAAGTCAGGTGTTCGGAGCATTTTAGGCTCCATAAACTTTTTTTGAAGTACATAGAACAAAGTGCTGTCAAACTAGAACCATTGCATCGTTTATTGAAGAAAAATGTTAAATTCGAGTGGTCAGATGAATGTGAAGAAGTTTTCAATATGATAAAAAACTTTTTGTGCAGTTCCCCGGTCCTCGCTATATGATATTGAGAAGCCTGTCTTCATAGAGACAGATGCAAGCTTAAAAGGTATCGGAGCAACCCTAAAGCAACCACAAGAAGATGGCCTACTTCATCCTGTCGCTTACTACTCACGCAAGCTTTCAGAACGTGAGAAACGTTTAGATGTTATTCACTTGAATGCAAAGCCATTAAAGATGCGATTAAGTTCTGGCAATACTACTTAATTGGACGTCACTTTACAGTTTGCTGTGATCACAAGCCTTTAGAAAACTTGAGGACAAAAGCCAGATCTGATGAAATTCTGGGAGATTTGATTCTTTATTTATCCCAGTTCAACTTTGATATTATCTATAAACAGGAAAAGATAACGTTCTGGCTGATCTACTCTCCAGAAATCCAGTCATTGAACACTTCGAGAATGAAGATTCAATCCGGATCACCAACTTAATAGACTTGTCAGCCATAAAAAAAGACCAGGCTGATAATTTTTCAGAGCTGAGAGCGACTGACCAGATTTTATCAAAGCAGGGCATAATTTTCAAAAAATTAGGAAGAAATCAAGAATTTTTGTATCCCAAGCATTTGGAAAGAAATTATTAAAATCATTCATCAACACTATGGCCATATCGGCCCATCTCACATGAAAGCAACTATCAGACCATATTACTATTTCAAGGGCCTAGATAAAGCAATTAATGACTTCTATAGGAGTTGCAAGATTTGTATTGAGAACAAAACTCGTCGTAGTCGTGCCATCGGCCTGCTCTCCCGTCTCGGCCCAGCCACAGAGCCTTTCCAGATCATGTCGCTCGACAGTGTCGGAGGTTTCGGAGGGAACCGCTCTTCCAAACGGTACATGCACATTCTCGTTGACCACTTCACAAGATTTGCATGGATCTCTACAACAAAGGGTCAAACAGCTAAAGATTTCATAAACTTACTCGATCCTGTAGTTAAACAACATAATATCTCGATTCTACTGGCTGACCAATATACAGGTATTAACTCAACTTTTTTCCTGAAATATTTGAGAAGTGTTGGGACTCAGATCGTTTTCACATGCATTGACAATCCCAGTTCCAACGGATTAAACGAAAGATTGAATCAGACCTTAGTGAATCGCCTGCGATGTAAGATAAACAATGGCAATAGAAGAGCCTGGTCTACCTTGGCAGAAGAATGTGTGAACGAATACAATAATACCATCCATAGTTCCACCCACTTTGAACCATCGTATCTATTGTTCGGCCATCAATCTTCTATATCTCCACTTGGAAACACTCCATCCTCTTTAGAAGAAGACCGCAAGATAGCTTTCCGGAATTCAACGAGGAGTTTCAGTATCAATAAGAAACGCGTTGATAGGAATAGAACGGAACATACTTTCAACGTTGGCGATTTAGTCTACGTCGAGAATGGCAATAAATTAAGTCGCAATAAGCTTGATCCAGTTCGGATTGGACCATTCCCAGTCGTCAGACGGATTTCTTCGTTGTTCTATGAAGTAGCCAGCGGAAAGAGGAAGAACGTCTCAAACTTGTTCCACTCCAGCAAGCTGCTTCCTTACTTCCCGCCGCCTCAAGAAGCGACCTCCAGGGGGAGGTGTAAGGTTACTTGAGCAACCTTTAAACACTTCAACTGTTACTTATCTTTAAATCAGATGTTAATGATTATTTATTAGAAAATACCTTCTTGTATTGTTATATTGGATTAGTGTTATAATTAACTTGTGTTGTAATAACGTGTAATTAAATTCTTTTACTTTAATTGAATAAATCACGTCTATAAAAGATCTTAGATATATATATGTATAATGTGTTAGTACTTTATCTTATATGTTACTAGTTCACTATATCCTATTATATTCGATTTAAGATAATGCAATTGTTAGTTTCAATTTAAACATCAACAAATCTATTTATATTGATTTTTTATCATTTATATTGATTTTTATCTTTTATATTGTTTCATATCTATGGTTTGTACTCACTGAGTTTATTTATACCTTTGTATTTATCATTCATCATTCATTTACAAGTATATCTTGTATATATATATATATATGTGTTAGTAGTTTATTCTATATGCTATTAGTTTATTATATCTTATTATATTCGATTTAAGATAATGCAATTGTTAGTTTGATTTTAAGACAGTTCATACTAACAAGGAATTAGTAGTCTGTAGAATTATAGATAATATTATATTATATTATTTTATTATATTATTATAAAATTATTCCAAACTAATTAAATAGTTAACCTTGTTAGGTTAATACACTGGTTTTTAGGGATGTAAAAGGGATAACCTCAAAATGGAGAAGAAACAAACAATTAAAGGAGTCGAGAGGCCCGGGGAGACTGATGAGACCGAGTCAGCCATGGAGCAGTTAGTTGTGGAGGCCCCCCGACAGAAGGAAGAGGGTAGAATCATCGAGGAAGATAGGCGAGAGGAATGCCCTCAGAAGAAGGAGTGAAAAGAAGGTAAACGCAATATTAAAAAGACGGAGGATATTCAGGACAGACTAAAAGAATACCTATCCAAGACAAATCTGAAAAAATACAGAGAAGAACACATCAATGCCCAAATAAGAGAATTGACAAAAATAATAGTTGGGATGGAGGCTGTTACCAAATTTATTGAAGAGATTAAGATAGACAGTCTCATCTCGGCGGCCATCCTAAAAGCAAAGAGGGAAAACGAACAGGAAATAAAACAAGGTGATGCAATGAATCAAGGGATAGGAGAGGACGCGAGAGTGGCAGAAAAGAGTACGCTGGTGACAAGATGTATGCCGGTCCCCATGGCCCACAGAAATAAGAATATTAGGATTGCCAGGGGAAGAAACTTTGTCACATCTGATGTCGACTCGGAGGAAGAGGAGTTACTTCCTGGAATGAACGTCGAATCGCAGAAGAAGGATTTAATAGATGTAAGGGAGGGTAGGAGGGCGGATGACCAGTAGGATTTCATCATCCCATGCAAGGAGAGAAAAAAGGCCACGAGGAAGGCAAACAAAGAGAAGACCATGGAATCTCAGACGGAGGTGAGCAAGCAATTGACTTACTCGGATATGCTTAAAAACGTAAGCACCAAAGCGTCATTAGGCGGGTCGAACGAGGCTCCTGCTTATGTAACCATTAGAGGTGCTGTAGACGACTGGAACCCTACAGAGATATGGAAGCAGCTCCCGAGCGAACAGGAGCTCACAGGGGCAGAGGTCCAGGTGGAAGTAGTGAAAGTCACTCATGCTGGCAAGACCGTTCTGGTCAAAACCAAGGTGTCTGGCCAGGCCATGAAGCTCATAAAGTGTAAGACTATAGGTGAGAAAGGTCTAGTAGCTAGGTTGGCCAGGACTAAGAGGTCCAAATTAGAGGTGAAAGGAGCTCCCAAGGACTGGGAAGCAGAGACCCTAGAAAGAGCCCTGTGGCATAAACTGGAATCAGGTGGCGTGAAGAGACCTGACCAGAAGGAGGGTAAAGAATGGCTTAGTTCATGTTTCTCTTTCCTTGACAGAGGTGGCCTAAAGAGGAGGTGGGTGATTGAGTTCCACCCTATAGCAAAGGACATCCTCAAAGGAGAGAAGATATGAAGAGGGTGGTGGACCCTAGATATAAAAGACTATCTGGACGCTCCCCACTGGCTAAAGTTTCTAGCCTCTGGACACATAATGTGAAAAATCAGTGACGTGTAAGTGATGTGGGGAAGAGAGCCACAAGGTGGTGGAATGCCCGAACAGGAAGAGTGGCCTACCCCCAGAATGCAAGAACTGCAAAATGGCTGGAAAGCATGTCCGGTACACATTGAAGAGATAAAAGCGCAGATCCAGAAGACCAGATATGGATGAACTTAAACTGGTTCAGTTCAACATGGGCAGAAGACGCGTAGTGCTGGAATAGTTAAGAGAAATGTCCCGGCACTGGCATTCCGTACAGGGTGGCAATGGATAAACTTAAATCCGGTGAAATAATGGCGGCAATAAGATCTGCAGATGGACCAGCAGCCACCCTCGAGGAAACAGTTGGAAGATACGTGGAGCAGACCTACCCTAGGGATGACCCGTCCTAGGACAACGAAGAGGATAAGGTTCTGAGGCAAACTACGGAGTATCTGCCTGGCACGGAGTTCATTCCACCATGGGACGTGTGGGACCTGCGAATGACAATAGACAGACAAAGGTTAGGAAGAGCTCCGGAACTTGACACCATCGATGCGGCGATCTTAAAGAGGAGTGCTCCCTATATTGAAAAAGAATTACTTAAGATAATGAATGAATGCTTGGATAAGGGTCACTTCCCAACTTAATGGAAGATCGCCGACATGAGACTGCTATACAAGGGGAGAGGCAAGGACAAGCAGCTAGCAAAATCCCACAGACCCTTATGCCTCCTCCCTGTAATGAGCAAGGTCCTGGAGCACCTCATTATAAAGACTCTGGCGCCAGTCCTGCGGTAAGCGAGTCACCCGAGGCAATACGGATCCACGAAGGGGGGCGGTACCGCAGATGCCCTGATAAGAGTAAGCAGGGAGGTTGATGACAAGGCGGAGAAATATGTCATGATAATCCTCTTCGACATATCTTCCGCCTTTGACAGCGGTGGCTCCGCGTACTCCAGCGCCTCCAACAGTTTGACGCCCTCGGCAACTTGTACTTCCTCATTAGAGAAGTATGGCAGAAACCCAATTATTGATCAAAAGGAGGATGTTGCTCTAGACGATAAATTTTAGAACATAAATTAGAAAATTGACGATGGAGCACATTATTATTATTATTATTAAAATTAAGGTAATTACAAATTTATTGTAACAAGCATAATACAAATATGTAATGTAACAAGTACAATATTGTAACTTAAAAATTGTTTAGCCTTGCATCCACAAGAGTATTGGAATTGCAGTTCTGAAGATGGTAATAAAGGTCTCGAAACTTAAACTAGCCTGTAAATTAGTAAACTTTTATATAACCTTCTTATTCTTTGCCTTTTCAGAATTACGTAATCAGTCACGTGACCACCGTTATTTATTCTGTAACCTTCCTGATGTTTATCTTTTATATAACGTTCTTAATGTTTGCCTTAACATGTAACGTTAAAAATATACTCGAATTGTTAACAAATGGAAGTTATTATTGCCAAGCAACTAAAGTTATCTTTTATATAACCTTCTTATTCTTTGCCTTTTCAGAATTACGTAATCAGTCACGTGACCACCGTCATTTATTCTGTAACCTTCCTGATGTTTATCTTTTATATAACGTTCTTAATGTTTGCCTTTTCATGGTCACGTGACCGCTCTCCCTTTTTCCTGTAACCTTTCTAATGTTTATTTTTAATATTATAAACTGCCCAATATTGTTCCTTATATAACCTTCTTAATGATTAACTTTTCAGAAATACGTAATCAGTAACGTGATCACCGCCATTTTTCTTGAAAACTTTCTAATTTTTATTTCACATATAGCGTTCTTAATGTTTACCTTTTCAGTGATACGTGATCAGTCACGTGACCGTCTCTAATTTGTTATTGATATTGAATTTATATTAATCTTTGCATGCAATCCTTATTTCTTATTGTTCTTCTTTACGTATAAACATGTATTTAAATTTTTAATTCTTAAAACACCTTAAAACACAACTCTTGAGGCACCAGTAAACAGGTTTGACATGTTGCGGACAAGTTTCATCATACCTCAATTTTATGTAAGTAATAACTTTTAATCCAACACTTATTTTTTAATATAAACATAAAAAATAGACTCTGAATCCTGAATCCTTACAACATAAACGTTGATAAACTGTGTTTTTTTTTAATACCAAAAAAGAATAACAATGGGAACTTTTAAATAAAGTAGTGATTGAGTGCACTTTCAAAACACAAAAATATATTTTTCAAATTTTACAAAGCGTACATTTTTTAAGAACACAATTCTTTCTAATTAACGATAGTAATAAAGTAACATCTGTTTTTTAAATATATTTTAGAATAGTTATTTTGCCTGGAATTAAAATAATACATTTCACATTGTATTTAAATGTAAAAAAATCTAACATTCACGGTTAACGAATTCTCGAACAGTGTTAATACCCTATCTTTTTATTTTCTCCTTTTCCGCTAGAATGCTTATTCTAGTTCAAGGGTTCAAAACCATTATACACATCCGCGTTACGTCACTTGTGGCCATGAGCAAACTTTTACAGGCTTATGTATAACATAAACTTTATCTGTGATCACCTTTGCAACTATTAGACAAGCCATAGAAGTATACATGCATTATTTGAAAATAGTACTTCATATATTTAAAATAAGATTATTACTTTCATTGGAAGGAAAAAAAAAGGTATAGTTGGTAACACTGCACTAGATTTATTTTAATTATTTTAATCAGTTATAATCCATATAGCTTCTAATTTTATTTAATTCCAATTTAAAACAAAAGCTAATTTTCAGCTATTAATACTTTATTTACTACTAATCTGCCTCCCTTACTATTTACTATTAAGAGTGTCCTTTTTACACCGCAAGATTAAAAGATCTCGGAATACCCCAGAATATACCAGCATCACTGGAAAATCAAGAAGAAATCGCTACCAAAGTTATCAAGTTCGTGGATAGTGAAAGACTTGAAAAACATATATGACAAGCTTATAATTAATGATCCTTTTAGATTTATTATTATTTATTTCATTTGTTTTATTTGTTCATTTCAAGTTCATTTCTTCGTTAATTTCAATTCATTTATTGATTTTACTGCTATTTGCTTCATGTTTCATGTTTTATGTTTATCTATTCTATTTTATCATCTATAAGTGTCTATTATTATCCTTATTTATTTATTTTATTCTATCAACCCATTTCTATATTATTTTTTTATCATTTTTTGTACCAACCATCCAAACAGTATTAAGTGGTGTTATTTAGTTGGTTGGGCTCTTACGAACTGGATGTTTTGCGCCTAGACATCGCAACAAGCAAACAAACTATAAATCTTTGTTAGTAGCCTAACAATGGACTTTAAAATTTTAAATATCCATTTGGACGTTTAACCTTAAATGTATTTTCAACACTCATTCCACTATTTTGTAAAACTTCAACAAACTAGAATTTCGTCACGTAGTCATGGCTCCGAATTCGGATTTGAATTTAAATCATACTGCTCTCAATTGTATTTAGCTCAATCTAACCTTAAGACCAAACCTTAACCCCCTTTATAGTCACGTTCTCCCTTACTATTTTGCGGCACCTACTCCAGTTGGATATTTCTATGGCTTATTTATATTTTTGTAACCATACCGATATTTATCTGACCCATCCAATGTTTTCATAACCTTCTAATGTTAAAAATTGTTGTTCGATAGGGTGTATCACTTATTCTACATCGTATAAAGTCCGCTAAGAATGCTGAAGATACTATTTGTGGTATTTTTTTTTTCATTTTTGTAAAATTCTAAATATTTACCTGACTAGTTCACTTTTTACACATACCCTCCTCAATATTTACATCTTAAACCATCTTTTGAATGGTTATATTATCAGAAGAAGTTGGTCGGTGAGTGGTTCTCATATTATATCACAGTGAACAATCCGTATACCATCATGGTTATATTATCAGTTCGAAAAGCTACAGGACTTAATATATTTTGTAATGTGTTGACTAGGTTGTGACAACTATTCCATATGACGATTCTCTCTGGCTTGTTCACATTTTATTTCCCAATGTTTACATTACCAACTGAAGGGACATGAACCAACATAACCTTCTAATGTTAACAATTGTTGTTCGATAGGGTGTATCACTTATTCTACATCGTATAAAGTCCGCTAAGAATGCTGAAGATACTATTTGTGGTATTTTTTTTTTTTCATTTTTGTAAAATTCTAAATATTTACCTGACTAGTTCAATTTTATAATGCTATGTATTCTAAAGATCGCCTGTGGAATTTATTTAATTATTTAAAAGGTATAAGTAAATAAAACTCAATAAAAAGTGCTAACATCTGGGCTGTTGGTGTACCGATGGGAGTGTAACGACCCAAGTGCAACCTTTTGTAAGGAGCAATAAAATACCTAAGAACCCTAAAGGACCGACACCGCTCTTACAGAGGCAAGAAAACCAAAGGACCGTCAACATAATTACGTGGGAAAGTCGTTACTTAGAGAGTGGTCGGGATACCTGATACCCCCTAGCAACATTTTAGCAGGGGCAATGAAACACTTAAGGAAAAATACCAGTCTTACGAGCAAATGTGTTAAAAGGATGCGAAGGATCCTTTCTGCTACAAAAATTAGACCAATGGGAACCATTCTTGCCCCACCCTAGATATTGGAGTAAAATCTACACAGATGCATAGAAGAGGAGCCTTTTGGTCTTAGGCCACTGCCCGACCTAGACGATAGGTCTGATGTAGCTGACCGGCCTGATGGAGGAAGATTATTATGGAGAGCCGGCTAGGAGCCTGATGTTTTCTTACCTCTGTGAAGTTGGCCCCCCATCCTCAACTTTTTTTAAAAATTTTGAGAGTTCTTATAGCCCCCCCCCAAGAGTTCTAGAGTTCCCTATACTTTTTAGAAATAGTTCTATTGTTTAAACCACCGAAAATACCATCCAAAGTTGCAAAAAACGGAAATCCCGTTTTGTGCAAGTTACGAGTCTTATAACACTTTTAATACTAATTTTAGAGCTAAACTTCAAAGGGATAATTATAACAATTCCTTGGGGGGCTATCAGAACTCTAAAAAAAAAATTTAAATATAGCCCCCCCCCTAAAAAGCGGCCCCTCCAAAATGAAAATTTCTAAATTATTTTGTGGGTTTTAATAGCCCCCAAATAGTTACAGAGTTCTCTGGTATTTAAAAAAAAATTTATATTGTTTAAACATTCGAAAATACCACGCAAAGTTACGAAAAAATGAAATCCCGTTTTGTGGAACTTACGAGACTTATAACTCTTTAATTATTAATTTTAGAACTAAAGTTCATTGAGATAACTATTATAACTCTTAGGGGGGCCATAGGAAAACTCATCAGAACTCCTGAAATCCAAAAACAAATTTCGACCAAAATTTGTATCTTACTCTTACTAAGTCCAAGGGGTGAAAAATTATCTCGGAAAAAAATTATTCTGAGTGGTGTTCTAATAGCTCCTTGACGAGCACAACCGATAATTACTGGTGTGTTTTAGTCTAGGATGCGAAACGAAAAAGTTTTGGAGCATCGAAATATCGAAAAAAAAATTTGAAAATTGCCATGCTTATAGCTTTTGTTATAAGTCTTAATTCTTCTATTATAAGTCTTAATTAGACTTTAATTTTCTACATTAATTATACGTAACTTTTTAAAAATACAATGGCAAATTACTATCAAAAAATATATGGGTTAACCGGTGGGGAAAGTTTTCTAGGTGAATATAAAATGATATTTTTTCTGTTTCTATAGAAAGAACACTAAATTGGTAGGCGATATTGACATTAAATCTTCAGCTTCACTATATCATCATTAATATTTAATATAGAAAGTAAACTACAACAAATTGAGATTCTTAAATATGGAAGTAATTGCAACAAATAATATAGAACAGAATACCAACTAAATGGGATAAAAAAAAAAACGTAATAGCTACTTAATAACTGACTTACCGAGTAGTATAATAAATAATTGATAAATTGAATGCCGATAGAAGCCAAAGGGAAGTATTAAGACATGCGTTTCGGGAAAAATTCTGTAAAGGAAACCATAAATATACATCCGTCAGAACTTAAAGCCGGCTTCAGATATTTCCAAAAATGTAGTGGTGGAAAAAATACCTGGAAAACAGAGAGGAAGGGATAACGAAGTTCTGTTTTGCCACTAGAAAACTTGACACATGACGTGTGCTGTGCAAGTGCAAAACAGTGTATAGCCTGGAGACTAGAACTAGACTGGAGACTTTTATCTTACTTTTGGCTTAGTAAGAGTAAGATAAAAATTATGGTCGAATTTTTTTTTTGGATTTCAGGAGTTCTGATGAGTTTTCCTATGGCCCCCCTAAGAGTTATACAAATTAATATAATGAACCTTTGCCCTAAAGTTGACCAAACAAAAGATATAAGCCTCGCAATTTTCAAATTTTTTTTTCGATATTTCGATGCTCCAAAACTTTTTCGTTTCGCATCCTAGACTAAAACACACCAGTAATTATCGGTTGTGCTCGTCAAGGAGCTATTAGAACACCAATCAGAATAATTTTTTTCCGAGATAAATTTTCACCCCTTGGACTTAGTAAGTGTAAGATACAAATTTTGGTCGAAATTTGTTTTTGGATTTCAGGAGTTTTGATGAGTTTTCCTATGGCCTCCCTAAGAGTTATAATAGTTATCTCAATGAACTTTAGTTCTAAAATTAATAATTAAAGAGTTATAAGTCTCGTAAGTTCCACAAAACGGGATTTCCGTAACTCTGCGTGGTATTTTCGGTTGTTTAAACAATATAATTTTTTTTTTAAATACCAGAGAACTCTGTAACTATTTGGGGGGCTATTAAAACCCATAATATAATTTAAAATTTTTCATTTTGGGGGGGGGGCCGCTTTTTAGGTGGGGGCTATATTAAAATTTTTTTTTTTAGAGTTCTGATAGCCCCCAAGGAATTGTTATAATTATCCCTTTGAAGTTTAGCTCTAAAATTAATATTAAAAGTGTTATAAGACTCGTAACTTGCACAAAACGGGATTTCCGTTTTTTCGTAACTTTGCGTGGTATTTTCGGTTGTTTAAACAATATAAATTTTTTTTTAAATACCAGAGAACTCTGTAACTATTTGGGGGCTATTAAAACCCATAAAATAATTTAGAATTTTTCATTTTGGGGGGACCGCTTTTTAGGGGGGGACTATATTACATTTTTTTTTAGAGTTCTGATAGCCCCCCAAGGAATTGTTATAATTATCCCTTTGAAGTTTAGCTCTAAAATCAATATTAAAAGTGTTATAAGACTCGTAAGTTGCACAAAACGGGATTTCCGTTTTTTGCAACTTTGGATGGTATTTTCGGTGGTTTAAACAATAGAACTATTTCTAAAAAGTATAGGGAACACTAGAACTCTTGGGGGGGCTATAAGAACTCTCAAAATTTTTATGGGGGGCCAACTTCACAGAGGTTGTTTTCTTCTGGCTGGAGGATTGTTTTCTCCTGAAGCCCTTCGTAAACAATGATGATCTCGACTTCGCAGATGCAGCCATGACATCCACCAAATACACAACTTTATCATAATAGATAAGTTTGATTCCCACCAATTCAGTTTTAAAGATATTACAATTATATTTCATAGCAATATAAATTTTAAATTCTGTCCATCTGAATGATGCCTTCACAACCAATTACTAATTATAGATCATTAATCATTATTTTTCTGTAAATATAATGTATATATACATTCTTTATTATATAATTTCTAAATAAATATAATTTGTAAATAAAAGTTATTTTAATCATGCCACCCGTTTATATCATTATAATCACATGTAATGTTTGGTAATTAGAGAGTATGATAAACACACAACAAGCCTTTGTGAAAAGAAGTCCAATTAATTAATTATGAACCAATATGTTAAATAACATAATTTGTTTAACTAATATTTTATTAAATAATCCTTATTAAATAATTCTGGATAATTATCATCAATAATTATCCAGTGGCATCCCGAATAAATTCTAAAACACCAAACGGGACGTAGCAATACTTTCTTCACATATTTTTCTCAGCTATAGTTTTTAACATTAATGATGTTTATAATTCAATCCGTTGAAGGCTGCTTATCTCATAATGGACGAACGTTTCCGACAAGAATTCTTCGATTCCATGCATTTTCTTTGTCGCCATTCTGTTCGAATAGTCTTTCTACAGTTTATTATCTAACAATATGAGGGATTTTTTAACATTCTTCTTGTAGTTTCCAATGTTTACATCTTACACAACTGGAAGTTCCTTCGGACTAGATTCGATAGTAATCTCTAAAAAACTCTCAAATTATAATTCTTACACATACGGAAGTTTCTCTCGGTTATGTCCGATGCAGATGCAGAGTTGCTAATTTTTAACTATCTAACGTGTCGCTAAACAGATAAAATTAGCGGCGCTAAACTTATATTACGTATTCAAGATAGATATATGCCTTAGATGTGACAGCATCATTTTTCCTCAATATTAGTTAACAGGAAGTGCCACTTTATTTCAACGCTTAAACACATTTTTATATTTCTCTCCAAAACACCTATAAAGATTCCATAAAAATAAAGATTCCACTCGGTATATTACTGTATAATTAACTTATCCTCAATGTCAATTAGGTCTTACCCTCATTACAGTGCTTAAATGAATAATGTCCATAGAATCTTTTCACTGAAGTATATTTAAAATAGTTTATTTTAAAACGGTATTAATTCACATTATTCAGAGTTACGAAAACATGTTAAAAATAACTTTTGAAAGAATTTAAGTTACGAAAATAGACAAGTATGCAGTAAATCCTGCGATGCTATAGACTGTAGCGCCTAAGCGAATGTACCAATTTCAAAGAAATTCTCCTCAAGTTATTTTCTAGACACCCTTTAAACTTGTCTATATATCTTTATTCAATTATTTAAGATATCTCGATTTTAAAATACTTTTAGCTTCTTATTACTTTCTCTTACGTATATATGTAATATATAGTAAGGGTGAGTATAACGATCGGGAAAATTATTAAATCAGAGTTTTTAACGGAAACACAAGTTTTGAGGTACCCTGAGCCGAAATGACCAAGTTCCCATAAATGGTATGTGTTGCTGTGTGTTAGAATATTAGCAGTCCAGCTCAAGAACAAAATATCGTACGACACTAATACTACGTATTCAAAATCGATATATGCCTTAGAGGTGACAGCAACATTTTCCTCAATATTAGTTAACAGGAAGTGCCACTTTAAATAAACGCTTAAACACATTTTTATATTTCTCTCCAAAACACCTGTAACGATTTGATTAGCCTCGGTGTATCACTGTATAATGAGGTTATCCTCAATGTCAATTAATTCTTACCATCATGGATGTCACTTTACAGTGCTTAAATGAATAATGCTTATAGAATCTTTCCGCTAAAGTATTATTAAAATAGTTTATTTTAAAAAGGTATTAATTCACATTATTCAGAGTTAGGAAAACATGGAGCCAAGAAAATAGTCAAGAATGCAGTAAAACCTGCGATGCTATAGACTGCAGCGCCTAAACGAATGTACCGATATCAATAAAATTCCCCTTAAGTCATTGTTTCCAAACCCTTTATATATGTCAATATATCTTAAATCAGCATGAAGAATCTGGAAAAAAAGTAGCGGGGGACGGAAAAATAAAATTCCGAATATCTCAAAAAGTATACATATTTTGTTGATATTGCAATAATATGTTTTAAAGGTGTTTAAATAAAATAAAATATATATAAACTTTAATCAAAATCGAAGAACTATCAGTTAAGATATCACGATTTTAAATTACTTTTAGTTTATTATTACTTCCTCTTACGTTTATATGTAATATATATAATAAGGGCGAGTATTATGATCGATAAAATTATTAGATCAGAGTTTTTAACGGAAATACAAGTTTTGAGGAACCCTGAGCCGAAATGACCAAGTTCCCATTAATGGTCTGTGTGTCTGTTTATTAAAACATTAGCAGTCCAGCTCAAAAACAAAAGGTCGTACGTAACTTATACTACGTATTCAATACAGATATATGCCTTAGATGTGACAGCAACATTTTACCACAATATTTGTTAACTAGAAGTGCATCTTTATATCAACGCTTAAACTCGTTTTTATATTTCTCTCTAAAACACCTGTAACGATATGATTAACCTCGGTTTATCACTGTATAATGAGGTTATCCTCAATGTCAATTAGGTCTTACCATGATGGATGTCACTTTACAGTGCATAAATGAATAATGTCCTTAGAATCTTTTCACTAAAGTATATTTAAAATAGTTTATTTTAAAAAGATATTACTTCATATTATACAGAGTTACGAAAACGTGTTAAAAATAACTTTTGAAAGAATTTGATAAGTGAAGAAATAGACAAGAATTCAGTAAAACCTGCGATGCTATAAACTGTAGCGCCTAAACCAATGTACCGATTTCAATAAAATTCTCCTTAACTCAGTTCCTCGACACCCTTGAAACTTGTCTATATATTTTAATTCAGCGAAAATAAGCTGGAAAAAAGTTGCGAGACATGAAGAAGCTAATTTCCAGATATCTCAAAAGCATACACATTTTGTTTATATTGGAATAAGATGTTTCAAAGGTGTATACATTTCCTAATACATATATAACCTTTCATCGAAATCGAAGAACTATTAGTTAAGATATCTCGATTTTAAAATACTTTTAGTTTCTAATATATTTCTTTTACGTTTATATGTAATACATATAGTAAGGGTGAGTATATAATCGAGGAAATTATTAAATCAAAGTTTTTAACGGAAATACACGTTATGAGGTACCCTGAGCCAATAATGAGGTATGCTGAGCTGATGTCCAATAAAACTAAATAGGACTCGCAAATTGCCAAAAAATATTTTCTATACTTTCATGCTAGAAACCTTTTTCGTTTATTATCTTTTATTAAATGACACATATAATTATCCTTCTTAAATGCAGGATTTCTATGAAAACACCGTTTATAATAATTTCTTTGTCATTTAAATTTCATATCTTCGGACATGGAATAGGTTTTATCACAATTTCGGTCTACAATTTTTTTTTTTTTTTAGATTTCTTCTGCGTTTTCCTTAAGGCCCCTTACGAGTCCTGAAATTTAACAAAATGAAAAATTTCCAAAAAAATTATATTAGTCTTGCAAATTGCCAAAAAATATTTTCGATACTTTTATGCTAGAAACCTGTTTCGTTAATTATCTTGGATTAACCAATAATTATCGGTTGTAAACGCTGGTGCTATGAAAACACCAATTAAAATAATTTCTTTGTGATTTAAATTTCATATCTACGGACTTGAAATACGACGGATCACTATTTTGGTCTACAATTTTTTTTAAGAGGTCTTCCGCGTTTGCTTATGGCTCCGCGTTGAGTTCTAAAAATTAATATAATATAAATTTGAAAAAAATATCCAATAAAATTATATTAGTCTTGCGAATTGCCAAAACATATATTCGATAATTTCATGCTAGAAACCTTTTTCGTTTATTATCCTTTATTAAATGACACATATAATTATCCTTCTTAAATGCAGGATTTCTATGAAAACACCGTTTATAATAATTTCTTTGTCATTTAAATTTTATATCTTATATTTTATATCTTATATCTTATATCATATATTAAGGAGCCATAAAAAAACGCGGAAGAATTTTACTAGACATCTTTTTGGAAATTTTTCGTTATATTAATTTTTAAAATTTAAACCTCTAAATAAAAAATTGTAGACCAAAATTGTGATCCATCGTATTCCAAGTCCGAAAATATAAAATTTAAATCACAAAAAAATTATTTTAATTGGAGTTTTCATAGCAATCCAGCGTTTACAACCGATAATTATTGGTTAATCCGAGATAATTAACAAAAAGGGTTTCTAGCATGGAAGTATCGAAAAAAAAAAATCGTTATAATGCAGGATAATAAACGAAAAAGGTTACTAGCATGTAATTATCGAATATATGTTTAGGCTTCGCAAGACTAATATAATTTTATTGGATATTTTTTGGAAATATTATATTAATTTTTAGAACTGAACGCGGAGCCATAAGCAAACGCGGAAGAAATCTAAAAAAAAAAAAATTGTAGACCGAAATTGTGATCAAATGTATTCCATGTCCGAAGATATGAAATTTAAATGACAAAGAAATTATTATAAACGGTGTTTTCATAGAAATCCTGCATTTAAGAAGGATAATTATATGTGTCATTTAATAAAAGATAATAAACGAAAAAGGTTTCTAGCATGAAAGTATAGATAATATTTTTTGGCAATTTGCGAGTCCTATTTAGTTTTATTGGACATCAGCTCAGCATACCTCATTATTGGCTCAGGGTACCTCATAACGTGTATTTCCGTTAAAAACTTTGATTTAATAATTTCCTCGATTATAATACTTACCCTTACTATATGTATTACATATAAACGTAAAAGAAATATATTAGAAACTAAAAGTATTTTAAAATCGAGATATCTTAACTAATAGTTCTTCGATTTCGATGAAAGTTTATGTATGTTTTTGGATATTTAAAAACATTTGAAACATCTTATCGCAATATCAACAAAATATGAATGCTTTTTGGGATATCCGGATTTCAATTTTTCCATCCTTCGCAACTTTTTTACCAGATTCTTCTTGCTAAGTAAGATATATAGACAAATATAAAGGGTTTTGAAACAATGAATTAAGGGGAATTTTATTGAAATCGGTACATTCGTTTAGGCGGTGCAGTCTTTAGCATCGCAAGTTTTACTGCATTCTTGTCTATTTTCTTAACTTATCAAATTCTTACAAAATTTATGTTTGGCATGTCTTCGTAACTCTGAATAATATGAATTCAATCCTAATGTCCATAGCCTCTTTAGTGAAAAGAGGCTATGGACATTAGGATAACTTCATTATACAGTGATACACCGAGTTATATGAAATTGTTACAGGTGTTTTGGAGAGAAATATAAAAATGTGTTTAAGCGTTGAAATAAAGTGGCACTTCCGGTTAACTAATATTGAGGAAAAATGATGCTGTCACATCTAAGGCATATATCTATCTTGAATACGTAATATAAGTTACGTACGACCTTTTGTTTTTGAGCTGGAATGCTAATATTCAAACACACAGACCATCTATGTGAACTTGGTCATTTCGACTCATGTTATCTCATAAAGTGTATTTCTGATAAAAACTCTGATTCAATAATTTTCTCGATCGTAATACTCACTCTTACCATTTATTACATATACAGTCTGGCTGAGACGTCAAGTAGTTCACTTCGTTCCTACAGTTTTTTCTCTGTAACATTCATACCCTCTGTTATTTCTTCTTAATTTATATATATATATTCATCACGGTTAACGGAGTGCCTAAAATGTAAATATTGAGATTCGATCAGCGAGTCCATCGTACATATCTGGGAAGAACTTTAATCTACCAAAAATATAAATATTGAGATTTGATCAGCAAGTCCATCGGACAAAGTCGGGAAGAACTTAAAGTTACATAAAAGATAAATATTGAGATTCGATTAGCAAATCGTTCGGACATAGACGACAAGAACTTCAAATTCTCTAAAATTTATTTATCGAATTTGATCAGTGAGACTATCGGACATAGCTGGGAAGAACTTCAAGTTGCCCAAAATTTAAATATTGAGATTCGATGAACGAGTCCATCGGACCAGTGTTGGGCAAAAATTATCTATAGCTAACAGATTAGTTAAATTAGCTATTAGCGGGCAGATAATTCTGCAACTAAATTAGCTATTAGCGGGACCAAGCCGCTAACTTTTAGCGCAAGTTAACTTTTAGCTGTTCTTACCGCTAACCGCTACTTATCTTCATCTGTATCTTCAACTAAAAGCTAATAGCTAATTCTTCGGAGTTCATTCGTCTTAGAGTCGACTATTAGGTTTTGGGGGCGCTTTTTATGAAAATAATGTCGGATTTTATCGATATATGGGTCGACTATTAGGTTTGGGGGGAGGGGCTTTCGCTTTTTATGAAAATAATGTCTTAAAATAACTTTGCTGCTTTAATCGATATCAGGGCCGACTATTAGGTTTTGGGGAGCGCTTTTTATGAAAATAATTTCGGATTTTAGATGTGACCCCTCCTCTCACCCGGGCCTCGACTTTATTTAACTTTTCCTATTAAATCGATATTAGGGTCGACTATTATGTTTTGGGGGGAGATTTTTATGAAAATAATGTCGGATTTTAGGTGTGACCCCCCTCCCCCCCCCCCCTCCCCGGCACCGACTTATCGTAACTTTTTAGATTTTATCGATATGTGGGTCAACTATTAGTTTTGGGGACGCTTTTTGAAAATAATGTCGGATTTTAGGTGTGACTCCCTCCTCCCCCCCCCCGGGCAAGGACTTATCGTAACTTTTCTGATTTTATCAGTATATGGGTCGACTATTAGGTTTTGGGGAGCGTTTTTTATGAAAATAATGTCGGATTTTAGGTGTGACCCCTCCCCCCCCCCGGCACTGACTTTTTGTAACTTTTCTGCTTTAATCGATATCAGGGCCGACTATTAGGTTTTGGGGGGCGCTTTTTATGAAAATAATTTCGGATTTTAGATGTGACCCCTCCTCCTCTCACCCGGGCCTCGACTTTATTTAACTTTTCCTATTAAATCGATATTAGGGTCGACTATTATGTTTTGGGGGGAGATTTTTATGAAAATAATGTCGGATTTTAGGTGTGAACCCCTCCCCCTCCTCCCCGGCACCGACTTATCGTAACTTTTTAGATTTTATCGATATGTGGGTCAACTATTAGGTTTTGGGGAGCGTTTTTTATGAAAATAATGTCGGATTTTAGGTGTGACCCCTCCCCCACCCCCGGGAACCGACTTATCATAACTTTTCTGATTTTATCGATATATGGGTCGACTATTAGGTTTATGAGGGCACTTTTTATGATAATAATGTTGGATTTTAGATGTGAACCCATCCCCCCCTCCCCGGCACCGACTTATCGTAACTTTTAGATTTTATCGATATGTGGGTCGACTATTAGGTTTTGGGGGACGCTTTTTATGAAAATAATGTCGGATTTTAGGTGTGACCCCTCCCCCCCCCCGGCACTGACTTTTTGTAACTTTTCTGCTTTAATCGATATCAGGGCCGACTATTAGGTTTTGGGGGACGCTTTTTATGAAAATAATGTCGGATTTTAGGTGTGACCCCCTCTTCCCCTCGGACACCGACTTTTTTTAACTTTTATGATTTTATCGATATCAGAGTCTACTGTTATGTTTTCGGGGGCGCTTTTTATGAAAATGATATCGAATTTGAGATTAGGACTCCGGGCCTCGACTTCTTTTAACTTTTCCGATTAAATCGATATTAGGGTCGACTATTGTGATTTGTGGAAGATTTTAATGAAAATGATTTCGAATTTGAGATTGGGCCCCCCGGGCCACGAATTTTTAAAAACTTTTTTGATTAAATCGATATCAGGGTCTACTCTATGTTTTCGGGGGCGCTTTTTATGAACATGATATCGAATTCGAGATTGTGCCCCACAGCCCTCGACTTTTTATTAACTTTTCCGATTAAATCGATATTAGGGTCGACTGTTATTTTTTGGAGGGGAGGCGATTTTTATGAAAATGATATTAAATTGGAGATTGGGCCCCCCGGTACTCGACTTTATAAAATCGATCGATAAAATCTGAAAAGTTACGATAAGTCGGTGCCCGGGGGTGGAGGGGTTCACACCTAAAATCCGACATTATTTTCATAAAAATCTCTCCCCAAAGCATAATAGTCGACCCTAATATCGATTTAACCGGAAAAGTTAAAAAAAGTCGAGGCCCGGGGTCCCAATCTCAATTTCGATATCATTTTCAAAAAAAGCGCCCCCAAAACCTAATAGTCGGCCCTGATATCGATTAAAGCAGAAAAGTTACAAAAAGTCGGTACCCGGGGGGAGGAGGGGTCACACCTAAAATCCGACATTATTTTCATAAAAACCGCCCCTCCCCCGAAACCTAATAGTCGACCCATATATCGATCAAATCAGAAAAGTTACGAAAAGTCGGTGCCCGGGGGAGGGGTAAAGGGGTCACACCTAAAATCCGACATTATTTTCATAAAAAGCGCTCCTGATTACATAACAATCAATCCTAATATCAATTAATTAAAAGAAATAAATAAAATTTCTTCTAGTGTTAGCGTTAAGTTAGCTTTTAGTTAAGTTAATAGATAATTTAGCTTAAGCTAAAAGTTTGCGGTTCGTTTCCGCTAATAGCTAATTTAGCGCTAAAGTTATCTGCGCTAAAACAGCTAGAAGCTAAATTAGCTTAATATTTAGCGCCGCTAATTTTATCTGTTTAGCGACACGTTAGATAGTTAAAAATTAGCAACTCTGCATCTGCATCGGACATAACCGAGAGAAACTTCCGTATGTGTAAGAACTATAATTTGAGAGTTTTTTAGAGATTACTATCGAATCTAGTCCGAAGGAACTTCCAGTTGTGTAAGATGTAAACATTGGAAACTACAAGAAGAATGTTAAAAAATCCCACATATTGTTAGATAATAAACTGTAGAAAGACTATTCGAACAGAATGGCGACAAAGAAAATGCATGGAATCGAAGAATTCTTGTCGGAAACGTTCGTCCATTATGAGATAAGCAGCCTTCAACGGATTGAATTATAAACATCATTAATGTTAAAAAATATAGCTGAGAAAATATGTGAAGAAAGTATTGCTACGTCCCGTTTGGGGTTTTCTATATAACATATGTTATGAAAATAATATTACGTATATTAATTTTATGATTTATTTTTTCGATATTAGAGTGTACTATTAGATTATTATAGGTGTAGTATTCGAAAATGATACTAGTTTTAAGATCGATTAATCGAATTTCGATTGATTACAATATTCGTGATATTGGAGGTATATATTCTTAGATTATTAAATACGTTTTGATATTTATGAAAAAACAATATATAAAAGTTGATGAGAAGAAGAGGGGAGAGGGGAGGGGTGATGCCGTTGTTGTTAATTTTATGATATATTATCGTAAAATTATTAGAATATATGTATATATTTCATTGTTATAATTTATATTGCTTTTGCAATAATATATATGCTTTATTCGTTACAATTTATATTTATATTCATTTTGTAAATAATATATATATATATATATATATATATATCATCGTTGTCATATATGTATATATTCCTCTTGCAATAATAAATATTTTCGTCAATACAATTTATATTTATATTACTTTGTAATAATATATGTGTATATTTCATTGTTGCAATTTATATTCGTTTGCAGTAATATATATTTATGTCGTTACACTTTATATTTACTGAGACGTAGACAAGATGGGACCAGTTGAGACAGGTCCGGACCTGTCGAACTTAAAAATGAAAAAATACAAATTAGGATTAAGGATTAAGATTAGGGATTAAGATTGACCAAAATAAATTGTATTGGTCACGTGGTGTACAGGTGGTTAAGGTAAGAACAGCCCAGGGTCCAAAGTCCAATTCTCCTCCCCAAATTCTGGGATTAAAGTGGCCTAGAACTGGCATTTCTACACTACTTATCCCAAATTGCGAATAGATACTTTAGATACTTTATATAGATACTTTCATGCTAAAAACAGTTTTCGTTTATTATCTTGGATTAACCGATAATTATCGGTTGTAAAAGCTGGATCGCTATGAAAACACCAATTAAAATAATTTCTTTGTCATTTAAATTTCATATCTTCGGACATGGAATAGGTTTTATCACAATTTCGGTCTACAGTTTTGTTTTTTAGAAGAGTTCATCCGTGTTTTCTTATGGCCCGTTACAAGTTCTAAAAATTAACATAATGAAAAATTTCCAAATAGATGTCCAATAAAACTAAATAGGACTCGCAAATTGCCAAAAAATATTAACGCTGGATATGAAAAAAATTTTCATGTTAGAAACGTTTTTTGTTAATTATCTTGGATAAACCAATATTTATCGGGATACCTATTTAGTTTTATTGGACATCTATTTGGAAATTTTTTAATTATGTTAAATTTTTAAACTCGTATCTGGCTATAAGAAAACACGTATGAACTCTTTTAAAAAACAAAACTGTAGACCGAAATTGTGATAAAACCTATTCCATGTCCGAAGATATGAAATTTAAATGACAAAGAAATTATTATAAACGGTGTTTTCATAGAAATCCTGCATTTAAGAAGAATAATTATAATAAAAGATAATAAACGAAAAAGGTTTCTAGCATGAAAGTATCGAATATATTTTCAGACAATTTGCAAGACTAATATAATTTTTTTGGAAATTTTTCATTATGTTAAATTTCACGACTCGTAAGGGGCCATAAGAAAACACGGAAGAACTCTTAAAAACAAAACTGTAGACCGAAATTGTGATCCATCGTATTCCAAGTCCGAATATATGAAATTTAAATCACAAGAAAACACGCAAGAACCCCTCTAAACCACAAAACTGTGGACCGAATTCGTGAAAATACGTATTCAAAATCCGAAGATATGAAATTTAAATGACAAAGAAATTATTATAAACGGTGTTTTCATAGAAATCCTGCATTTAAGAAGGATAATTATATGTGTCATTTAATAAAAGATAATAAACGAAAAAGGTTTCTAGCATGAAAGTATTGAAAATATTTTTTGCCACTTTGCAAGACTAATATAATTTTATTGGATATTTTTTTGAAATTTTCATTATATTAATTTTTAGAACTCTTAAGGAGCCATAAGAAAACGTGGATGAATTCTTAAAAAAAAAAAATTGTAGAGCAAAAAAGTGATCCATCTTATTCCAAGTCCGAAAATATGAAATTTAAATCACAAAAAAATTATTTCAATTGGTGTTTTCATAGCGATCCAGCGATTACAACCGATAGTTATTGGTTAATCCAAGATAATACACGAAAAAGGTTTCTAGCATGAAAGTATCGAAAATATTTTTTTGCAATTTGCAAGACTAATATAATTTTATTGGACATTTTTTTTGGAAATTTTTCATTATATTAATTTTTAGAATTCTTAAGGAGGCACAAGAAAACGTGGAAGAATTTTTTAAAAAAAATTGTAGAGCAAAATAGTGATCCATTGTATGTAAATCACAAAGAAATTGTTTTAATTGGTGTTTTCATAGCAATCTAGCATTTACAACCGATAATTATTGGTTAATATAAGATAATAAACGTATAAGGTTTCTAGCATGAAGAAATTGAAACTATTTTTTGGTAATTTGCGAGTCCTTTTTAGTTTTATTGGACATCTGTTTGGAAATTCTTCACTATGTTAATTTTTAAAACTCGTAACTGGTCATAAGAAAACACGTAAGAACTCTTCTAAAAAACAGAAGTGTAGACTGAAATTTTGATAAAACGTATTCCAAGTCCGAAGATATGGAATTCGAATGACAAAGAAATTATTATAATTGGTGTTTTCCTAGAAATCCTGCGTTTAAGAAAGATTATTATATGTTTCATTTAATTCATGATAATATACGAAAAAAGTTTCTAGCATGAAAGTATCGAAAATATTTTTTGGCAATTTGCAAGACTAACATAATTTTATTGGACATTTTTTGGGAAATTTTGCATGATATTAATCATTAATACTCTTAAGGAGCCATAAGCAAACGCGGAAGAATTTTATTAGACATCTTTTTGGATATTTTTCGTTATATTAATTTTTAGAACTCTTAATGGGTCCTTAGGGAAAACGGAGAAGTAATCTTTAAAAAAAAAAATTTGTAGACGGCAATTGTAATCCAACGTATTCCAAGTAAGAAGATATGAAATTTAAATGACAAATAAATTATTATAATTGCTGTTTTCATATATATCCAGCGTGTATACAACCGGTAATTATCGGTTAATCCAAGATAATAAATGAAAAACGTTTCTAGCACGGAAGTATCAGAATATTCTTTGGCAATTTGCAAGACTAATATAATTTTATTGGACATTTTTTTGGAAATTTTTCATTATTTTAATTTTTAGAACTCTTAGGGAGCCATAAAAAAACGTGAAAGAATTCTTAAAAAAAAATTGTAGAGCAAAATAGTGATCCATCGTATTCCAATTCCGAAAATATGAAATTCACATCACAAAGAAATTATTTTAATTGGTGTTTTCATAGCAATCCAGCGTTTACAACCGATAATTGTTGCTTAATCCAAAATAATAAACGAAAAAGGTTTCTAGCATGAAAGTATCTAAAATATGTTTTCTGAATTTGGGATACCTATTTAGTTTTATTGGACATCTATTTGGAAATTTTTTAAATATGTTAAATTTTAAAACTCGTATCTGGCCATAAGAAAACACGGATGAACTCTTCTAAAAAACAAAACTGTAGACCGAAATTGTGATAAAACCTATTCCATGTCCGAAGATATGAAATTTAAATGACAAAGAAATTATTATAAACGGTGTTTTCATAGAAATCCTGCATTTAAGAAGGATAATTATATGTGTCATTTAATAAAAGATAATAAACGAAAAAGGTTTCTAGCATGAAAGTATTGAAAATATTTTTTGACAATTTGCAAAACTAATATAATTTTTTTGGAAATTTTTCATTATGTTAAATTTCAGGACTCGTAAGGGGCCATAAGAAAACATGGAAGAATTTTATTAGACATCTTTTTGTAAATTTTTCGTTATATTAATTTTTAGAATTCTTAATGGGGCCTTAGGAAAAACGGAGAAGTAATCTTATAAAAAACAAAACTGTACACGGAAATTGTAATCCAACGTATTCCAAGTCGGATGATATGCAATTTAAATCACAAAGAAATTATTTTAATTGGTGTTTTCATACCAATCCAGCGTTTACAACCGATAATTATTATATATCTGTTGGCAATTTGCGAGTCCTATTTAGTTTTATTGGACATCTATTTGGAAATTTTTCATTATGTTAATTTTTAGAACTTGTAAGGGGCCATAAGAAAACACGGAAGAACTCTTCTAAAAAACAAAACTGTAGACCGAAATTGTGATAAAACCTATTCCATGTCCGAAGATATGAAATTTAAATGACAAAGAAATTATTATAATTGGTGTTTTCATAGCGATCCAGTGTTTACAACTGATAATTATTGGTTAATCCAAGATAATAAACGAAAAAGGTTTCTAGCATGAAAGTATAGAAAATATTTTTTGGCAATTTGCGAGTCCTATTTAGTTTTATTGGACATCTATTTGGAAATTTTTTAATTGTGTTAAACGTATTCCAAGTCCGAAGATATGGAATTCAAATGACAAAGAAATTATTATAAACGGTGTTTTCATAGAAATCCTGCATTTAAGAAGGATAATTATATGTGTCATTTAATAAAAGATAATAAACGAAAAAGGTTTCTAGCATAAAAGTATAGAAAATATTTTAGGGCAATTTGCAAGACTAATATAATTTTATTGAAATTTTTTTCGGAAATTTAGCATTATATTAATTATTAGAACTCTTAAGGAGCCATGAGAAAACGCGGAAGAATTTTATTAGACATCATTTTGGAAATTATACGTTATATTAATTTTTAGAACTCTTAATGGGGCCTTAGGGAAAACGGAGAAGTAATCTTAAAAAAAACAAATTTGTGGACGGAAATTGTAATCCACTGTATTCCAAGCCCCAAGATATGAAATTTAAATTACAAAAAAATTATTTTAATTGGTGTTTTCATACCAATCCAGCGTTTGCAACCGATAATTATTATCTATCTGTTGGCAATTTGCGAGTCCTATTTAGTTTTATTGGACATCTATTTGGAAATTTTTCATTATGTTAATTTTTAGAACTTGTAAGGGGCCATAAGAAAACACGGAAGAACTCTTCTAAAAAACAAAACTGTAGACCGAAATTGTGATAAAACCTATTCCATGTCCGAAGATATGAAATTTAAATGACAAAGAAATTATTATAAACGGTGTTTTCATAGAAATCCTGCATTTAAGAAGGATAATTATATGTGTCATTTAATTCATGATAATATACGGAACTAGTTTCTAGCATGAAAGTATCGAAAATATTTTTTGGCAATTTGCGAGACCTATTTAGTTTTTTTGTCCATTTTTTTGGAAACTTTTAATTTCATTAATTATTAGAACTCTTAAGGAGCCATAAGAAAACACGTAAGAACTCTTCTAAAAAACAAAACTGTTGACTGAAATTGTGATCCAACGTATTCCAAGTCCAAAAATATGAAATTTGAATGACAAAGAAATTATTTTAATTGGTGTTTTCATAGCGATCCAGCGATTACAACCGATAATTATTGGTTAATCCAAGATGATTAACGAAAAAGGTTTCTACCATGAAAGTATCGAAAATATTTTTTCACAATTTGCGATACCTATTTAGTTTTATTGGACATCTAATTGAAAATTTTTCTTTATATTAATTTGTAGAACTTGTAAGGGCCCATAAGAAAACACGTAAGAACTCTTCTAAAAAACAGAACTGTAGACTGAAATTGTGATAAATCGTATTCCATGTCCGAAGATATGAAATTTAAATGACAAAGAAATTATTATAATTGGTGTTTTCATAGAAATCCTGCGTTTAAGAAGGATAATTATATGTTTCATTTAATTCATGATAATATACGGACTAGTTTCTACCATGAAAGTATCAAAAATATTTTTTCGCAATTTGCGATACCTATTTAGTTTAATTGGACATATATTTGTAAATTTTTCATTATATTAATTTATAGAACTCTTAAGGAGCCATAAGAAAACACGTAAGAACTCTTCTAAAAAACAAAACTGTAGACTGAAATTGTGATAAAACCTATTCCATGTCCGAAGATATGAAATTTAAATGACAAAAAAATTATTATAATTGGTGTTTTCATAGAAATCCTGCGTTTAAGAAGAATAATTATATGTTTCATTTAATTCATGATAATATACGAAACAGGTTTCTAGCATAAAAGTATCGAAAATATTTTTTGGCAATTTGCGAGACCTATTTAGTTTTATTGTGCATTTTTTTGGAAACTTTTAATTTCATCAATTTTTAGAACTCTTAAGGAGCCATAAGAAAACACGTAAGAACTCTTCTAAAAAACAAAACTGTTGACTGAAATTGTGATCCAACGTATTCCAAGTCCAAAGATATGAAATTTAAATGACAACGAAAGTATTATAATTGCTGTTTTCATAGGTACCCAGCGTTTACAACCGATAATTATTGGTTAATCCAAGATAATAAACGAAAAAGGTTTCTAGCATGAAAGTATCTAAAATATTTTTTCGCAATTTGGGATACCTATTTAGATTTATTTTACATCTAATTGAAAATTTTTCATTATATTAATTATTAGAACTCTTAAGAAGCCATAAGAAAACACGTAAGAACTCTTCTAAAAAACAGAACTGTAGACTGAAATTGTGATAAATCGTATTCCAAGTCCGAAGATATGAAATTTAAATGACAAAGAAATTATTATAATTGGTGTTTTCATAGAAATCCTGCGTTTAAGAAGGATAAATATATGTTTCATTTAATTCATGATAATATACTTACCAGGTTTCTAGCATAAAAGTATCGAAAATATTTTTCGGGTATTTGCGAGACCTATTTAGTTTTATTGTACATTTTTTTGGAAATTTTTCATTATATTAATTTTTAGAACTCTTAAGGAGCCATAAGTAAACACGTAAGAACTCTTCTAAAAAACAAAACTGTTGACTGAAATTGTGATCCAACGTATTCCAAGTCCAAAAATATGAAATTTAAATGACAAAGAAATTATTTTAATTGGTGTTTTCATAGCGATCCAGCAATTACAACCGATATATATATAGGTTAATCCAAGATGATTAACGAAAAAGGTTTCTACCATGAAAGTATAAAAAATATTTTTTCGCAATTTGCGATACCTATTTAGTTTTATTGGACATCTATTTGAAAATTTTTCTTTATATTAATTTTTAGAACTTGTAAGGGCCCATAAGAAAATACGTAAGAACTCTTCTAAAAAACAGAACTGTAGAATGAATTTGTGATAAATCGTATTCCAAGTCCGAAGATATGAAATTTAAATGACAAAGAAATTATTATAATTGGTGTTTTCATAGAAATCCTGCGTTTAAGAAGGATAAATATATATTTCATTTAATTCATGATAATATACGGAACTAGTTTCTAGCATAAAAGTATCGAATATATTTTTAAACAATTTGCGAGACCTATTTAGTTTTATTGTGCATTTTTTTGGAAAATTTTAATTTCATTAATTTTTAGAACTCATAAGGAGCCATAAGAAAACACTAAAGAACTCTTCTAAAAAACAAAACTGTTGACTGAAATTGTGATCCGACGTATTCCAAGTCCAAAAATATGAAATTTAAATGACAAAGAAATTATTTTAATTGGTGTTTTCATAGCGATCCAGCGATTACAACAGATAATAATATGTGTCATTTAATAAAAGATAATAAACGAAAAAGGTTTCTAGCATGAAAGTATAGAAAATATTTTTTGGCAATTTGCGAGTCCTATTTAGTTTTATTGGACATCTATTTGAAAATTTTTCATTATATTAATTTTTAGAACTTGTAAGGGGCCATAAGAAAACACGTAAGAACTCTTCTAAAAAACAAAACTGTAGACCGAAATTGTGATAAAACCTATTCCATGTCCGAAGATATGAAATTTAAATGACAAAGAAATTATTATAAACGGTGTTTTCATAGAAATCCTGCATTTAAGAAGGATAATTATATGTGTCATTTAATTCATGATAATATACGAAACTAGTTTCTAGCATGAAAGTATCGAAAATATTTTTGGCAATTAGCGAGACCTATTTAGTTTTTTTGTCGATTTTTTTGGAAACTTTTAATTTCATTAATTTTAGAACTTTTAAGGGGCCATAAGAAAACACGGAAGAACTCTTCTAAAAAACAAAACTGTAGACCGAAATTGTGATAAAACCTATTCCATGTCCGAAGATATGAAATTTAAATGACAAAGAAATTATTATAAACGGTGTTTTCATAGAAATCCAGCAATTACAACCGATAATTATTGGTTAATCCAAGATGATTAACGAAAAAGGTTTCTAGCATGAAAGTATCGAAAATATTTTTTGGCAATTTGCGATTCCTATTTAGTTTTATTGGACATCTATTTGAAAATTTTTCATTATATTAATTTAGAACTTGTAAGGGCCATAAGAAAACACGTAAGAACTCTTCTAAAAAACAAAACTGTAGACCGAAATTGTGATAAAACCTATTCCATGTCCGAAGATATGAAATTTAAATGACAAAGAAATTATTTAAATGGTGTTTTCATAGCAATCCAGCGTTTACAGAAGATAAATTATGTTTCTTAATCAATAATAATACGAAAAAGTTTCTAGCATGAAAGTATCGAAAATATTTTTAATTTGCGAGACCTATTTAGTTTTATTGGACATCTATTTGGAAATTTTTTAAATATGTTAAATTTTAAAACTCGTATCTGGCCATAAGAAAACACGTATGAACTCTTCTAAAAAACAAAACTGTAGACCGAAATTGTGATAAAACCTATTCCATGTCCGAAGATATGAAATTTAAATGACAAAGAAATTATTATAAACGGTGTTTTCATAGAAATCCTGCATTTAAGAAGGATAATTATATGTGTCATTTAATAAAAGATAATAAACGAAAAAGGTTTCTAGCATGAAAGTATTGAAAATATTTTCTGACAATTTGCAAAACTAATATAATTTTTTTGGAAATTTTTCATTATGTTAAATTTCACGACTCGCAAGGGGCCATAAGAAAACATGGAAGAATTTTATTAGACATCTTTTTGTAAATTTTTCGTTATATTAATTTTTAGAATTCTTAATGGGGCCTTAGGAAAAACGGAGAAGTAATCTTATAAAAAACAAAACTGTACACGGAAATTGTAATCCAACGTATTCCAAGTCGGATGATATGCAATTTAAATCACAAAGAAATTATTTTAATTGGTGTTTTCATACCAATCCAGCGTTTACAACCGATAATTATTATATATCTGTTGGCAATTTGCGAGTCCTATTTAGTTTTATTGGACATCTATTTGGAAATTTTTCATTATGTTAATTTTTAGAACTTGTAAGGGGCCATAAGAAAACACGGAAGAACTCTTCTAAAAAAAAAACTGTAGACCGAAATTGTGATAAAACCTATTCCATGTCCGAAGATATGAAATTTAAATGACAAAGAAATTATTTTAATTGGTGTTTTCATAGCGATCCAGTGTTTACAACTGATAATTATTGGTTAATCCAAGATAATAAACGAAAAAGGTTTCTAGCATGAAAGTATAGAAAATATTTTTTGGCAATTTGCGAGTCCTATTTAGTTTTATTGGACATCTATTTGGAAATTTTTTAATTGTGTTAAACGTATTCCAAGTCCGAAGATATGGAATTCAAATGACAAAGAAATTATTATAATTGCTGTTTTCCTAGAAATCCTGCGTTTGAGAAGGATAATTATATGTTTCATTTAATACATGATAATATACGAAAGAGGTTTCTAGCATAAAAGTATCGAAAATATTTTAGGGCAATTTGCAAGACTAATATAATTTTATTGAAATTTTTTTCGGAAATTTAGCATTATATTAATTATTAGAACTCTTAAGGAGCCATGAGAAAACGCGGAAGAATTTTATTAGACATCATTTTGGAAATTATACGTTATATTAATTTTTAGAACTCTTAATGGGGCCTTAGGGAAAACGGAGAAGTAATCTTAAAAAAAACAAATTTGTGGACGGAAATTGTAATCCACTGTATTCCAAGCCCCAAGATATGAAATTTAAATTACAAAAAAATTATTTTAATTGGTGTTTTCATACCAATCCAGCGTTTGCAACCGATAATTATTATCTATCTGTTGGCAATTTGCGAGTCCTATTTAGTTTTATTGGACATCTATTTGGAAATTTTTCATTATGTTAATTTTTAGAACTTGTAAGGGGCCATAAGAAAACACGGAAGAACTCTTCTAAAAAACAAAACTGTAGACCGAAATTGTGATAAAACCTATTCCATGTCCGAAGATATGAAATTTAAATGACAAAGAAATTATTATAAACGGTGTTTTCATAGAAATCCTGCATTTAAGAAGGATAATTATATGTGTCATTTAATAAAAGATAATATACGGAACTAGTTTCTAGCATGAAAGTATAGAAAATATTTTTTGGCAATTTGCGAGACCTATTTAGTTTTTTTGTCCATTTTTTTGGAAACTTTTAATTTCATTAATTATTAGAACTCTTAAGGAGCCATAAGAAAACACGTAAGAACTCTTCTAAAAAACAAAACTGTTGACTGAAATTGTGATCCAACGTATTCCAAGTCCAAAAATATGAAATTTGAATGACAAAGAAATTATTTTAATTGGTGTTTTCATAGCGATCCAGCGATTACAACCGATAATTATTGGTTAATCCAAGATGATTAACGAAAAAGGTTTCTACCATGAAAGTATCGAAAATATTTTTTCACAATTTGCGATACCTATTTAGTTTTATTGGACATCTAATTGAAAATTTTTCTTTATATTAATTTGTAGAACTTGTAAGGGCCCATAAGAAAACACGTAAGAACTCTTCTAAAAAACAAAACTGTAGACCGAAATTGTGATAAAACCTATTCCATGTCCGAAGATATGAAATTTAAATGACAAAGAAATTATTATAAACGGTGTTTTCATAGAAATCCTGCATTTAAGAAGGATAATTATATGTGTCATTTAATTCATGATAATATACGGACTAGTTTCTACCATGAAAGTATCAAAAATATTTTTTCGCAATTTGCGATACCTATTTAGTTTAATTGGACATATATTTGTAAATTTTTCATTATACTAATTTATAGAACTCTTAAGAAGCCATAAGAAAACACGGAAGAACTCTTCTAAAAAACAAAACTGTAGACCGAAATTGTGATAAAACCTATTCCATGTCCGAAGATATGAAATTTAAATGACAAAAAAATTATTATAAACGGTGTTTTCATAGAAATCCTGCATTTAAGAAGAATAATTATATGTGTCATTTAATACAAGATAATATACGAAACAGGTTTCTAGCATAAAAGTATAGAAAATATTTTTTGGCAATTTGCGAGACCTATTTAGTTTTATTGTGCATTTTTTTGGAAACTTTTAATTTCATCAATTTTTAGAACTCTAAGGGCCATAAGAAAACACGGAAGAACTCTTCTAAAAAACAATACTGTTGACTGAAATTGTGATCCAACGTATTCCAAGTCCAAATATGAAATTTAAATGACAAAGAAAGTATTATAATTGCTGTTTTCATAGGTACCCAGCGTTTACAACCGATAATTATTGGTTAATCCAAGATAATAAACGAAAAAGGTTTCTAGCATGAAAGTATCTAAAATATTTTTCGCAATTTGGGATACCTATTTAGATTTATTTTACATTTTGAAAATTTTTCATTATATTATTTAAAAACTCTTAAGAAGCCATAAGAAACACGGAAGAACTCTTCTAAAAAACAAAACTGTAGACCGAAATTGTGATAAAACCTATTCCATGTCCGAAGATATGAAATTTAAATGACAAAGAAATTATTATAAACGGTGTTTTCATAGAAATCCTGCATTTAAGAAGGATAATTATATGTGTCATTTAATTCATGATAATATACGGAACTAGTTTCTAGCATAAAAGTATCGAAATATTTTTAGATTTGCGAGACCTATTTAGTTTTATTGTGCATTTTTTTGGAAATTTTTAATTTCATTAATTTTTAGAACTCATAAGGAGCCATAAGAAACACTAAAGAACTCTTCTAAAAAACAAAACTGTAGACTAAATTGTGATCCGACGTATTCCAAGTCCAAAAATATGAAATTTAAATGACAAAGAAATTATTTTAATTGGTGTTTTCATAGCGATCCAGCGATTACAACCGATAATAATATGTGTCATTTAATCCAAGATGATTAACGAAAAAGGTTTCTACCATGAAAGTATCGAAAATAATTTTTGACAATTTGCGATACCTATTTAGTTTTATTGGACATCTATTTGAAAATTTTTCTTTATATTAATTTGTAGAACTTGTAAGGGCCCATAAGAAAACACATAAGAACTCTTCTAAAAAACAGAACTGTAGACTAAAATTGTGATAAATCGTATTCCAAGTCCGAAGATGTGAAATTTAAATGACAAAGTAATTATTATAATTGCTGTTTTCATAGAAATCCTGCGTTTAAGAAGGATAAATATATGTATCATTTAATTCATGATAATATACGGAACTAGTTTCTAGCATGAAAGTATCGAAAATATTTTTTGGCAATTAGCGAGACCTATTTAGTTTTTTTGTCCATTTTTTTGGAAACTTTTAATTTCATTAATTTTTAGAACTCTTAAGGTGCCATAAGAAAACACGTAAGAACTCTTCTAAAAAACAGAACTGTAGACTGAAATTGTGATAAAACGTATTCCAAGTCCGAAGATATGAAATTTAAATGACAAAGAAATTATTATAATTGGTGTTTTCATAGAAATCCAGCAATTACAACCGATAATTATTGGTTAATCCAAGATGATTAACGAAAAAGGTTTCTACCATGAAAGAATCGAAAATATTTTTTCACAATTTGCGATACCTATTTAGTTTTATTGGACATCTAATTGAAAATTTTTCTTTATATTAATTTGTAGAACTTGTAAGGGCCCATAAGAAAACACGTAAGAACTCTTCTAAAAAACAGAACTGTAGACTGAAATTGTGATAAATCGTATTCCAAGTCCGAGATATGAAATTTAAATGACAAAGAAATTATTCTAATTGGTGTTTTCATAGAAATCCTGCGTTTAAGAAGGATAAATATATTTTCATTTAATTCATGATAATATACGGACTTGTTTCTAGCATAAAAGTATCGAAAATATTTTTCGGCAATTTGCGAGACCTATTTAGTTCTATTTGACATATATTTGTAAATTTTTCATTATATTAATTTATAGAACTCTTAAGGAGCCATAAGAAAACACGTAAGAACTCTTCTAAATAACAAACTGTTGACTGAAATTGTGATCCAACGTATTCCAAGTCCGAAGATATGAAATTTAAATGACAAAAAAAATTATATAATTGGTGTTTTCATAGAAATCCTGCGTTTAAGAAGGAAAATTATATGTTTCATTTGATTCATGATAATATACGAAACAGTTTTCTAGCATAAAAGTATCGAAAATATTTTTTGGCAATTTGCGAGACCTATTTAGTTTTATTGTGCATTTTTTTGGAAACTTTTAATTTCATCAATTTTTAGAACTCTTAAGGAGCCATAAGAAAACACGTAAGAACTCTTCTAAAAAACAAACTGTTGACTGAAATTGTGATATAACGTATTCCAAGTCCAAAGATATGAAATTTAAATGACAAAGAAAGTATTATAATTGCTGTTTTCATAGGTACCCAGCGTTTACAACCGATAATTATTGGTTAATCCAAGATAATAAACGAAAAAGGTTTCTAGCATGAAAGTATCTAAAATATTTTTCGCAATTTTGGGATACCTATTTAGATTTATTTTACATCTAATTGAAAATTTTTCATTATATTAATTATAAAAACTCTTAAGAAGCCATAAGAAAACACGTAGAACTCTTCTAAAAACAGAACTGTAGACTGAAATTGTGATAAATCGTATTCCATTTCTGAAGATATGAAATTTAAATGACAAAGAAATTATTATAAACGGTGTTTTCATAGAAATCCTGCATTTAAGAAGGATAATTATATGTGTCATTTAATTCATAAATATACTTACCAGTTTCTAGCATAAAAGTATCGAAAATATTTTTCGGCAATTTGCGAGACCTATTTAGTTTTATTGTACATTTTTTGGAAATTTTTCATTATATTAATTTTTAGAACTCTTAAGGAGCCATAAGAAAACACGTAAGAACTCTTCTAAAAAACAAAACTGTTGACTGAAATTGTGATCCAACGTATTCCAAGTCCAAAAATATGAAATTTAAATGAAAAGAAATTATTTAATTGGTGTTTTCATAGCGATCCAGCAATTACAACCGATATATATATAGGTTAATCCAAGATGATTAACGAAAAAGGTTTCTACCATGAAAGTATCAAAAATATTTTTTCGCAATTTGCGATACCTATTTAGTTTTATCGGACATCTAATTGAAAAATTTTCTTTATATTAATTTGTAGAACTTGTAAGGGCCCATAAGAAAATACGTAAGAACTCTTCTAAAAAACAGAACTGTTGAATGAAATTGTGATAAATCGTATTCCAAGTCCGAAGATATGAAATTTAAATGACAAAGAAACTATTATAATTGGTGTTTTCATAGAAATCCTGCGTTTAAGAAGGACAATACATGTTTCATTTAATTCATGATAATATACGGAACTACTTTCTAGGATGAAAGTATCGAAAATATTTTTTGGCAATTTGCGAGACCTATTTAGTTTTTTTGTCCATTTTTTTGGAAACTTTTAATTTCATTAATTTTTAGAACTCTTAAGGAGCCATAAGAAAACACGTAAGAACTCTTCTAAAAAACAATACTGTAGACTGAAATTGTGATATAACGTATTCCAAGTCCAAATATATGAAATTTAAATGACAAAGAAAGTATTATAATTGCTGTTTTCATAGGTACCCAGCGTTTACAACCGATAATTATTGGTTAATCCAAGATAATAAACGAAAAAGGTTTCTAGCATGAAAGTATCTAAAATATTTTTTCGCAATTTGGATACCTATTTAGATTTATTTTACATCTAATTGAAAATTTTTCATTATATTAATTATAAAAACTCTTAAGAAGCCATAAGAAAACACGTAAGAACTCTTCTAAAAAACAGAACTGTAGACTGAAATTGTGATAAATCGTATTCCATTCCGAAGATATGAAATTTAAAAGACAAAGAAATTATTATAATTGGTGTTTTCATTGAAATCCTGCGTTTAAGAAGATAAATATATGTTCATTTATATTCATGATAATAAAACTTACCAGTTTCTAGCATAAAAGTATCGAAAATATTTTTCGGGTTTTGCGAGACCTATTAGTTTTATTGTACATTTTTTTGGAAATTTTTCATTATATTAATTTTTAGAACTCTTAAGGAGCCATAAGAAAACACGTAAGAACTCTTCTAAAAAACAAACTGTTGACTGAAATTGTGATCCAACGTATTCCAAGTCCAAAAATATGAAATTTAAATAAAAAGAAATTATTTTAATTGGTGTTTTCATAGCGATCCAGCAATTACAACCGATATAATATATATGGTTAATCCAAGATGATTAACGAAAAAGGTTTCTACCATGAAAGTATCAAAAATATTTTTTCGCAATTTGCGATTCCTATTTAGTTTTATTGGACATCTAATTGAAAATTTTTCTTTATATTAATTTGTAGAACTTGTAAGGGCCCATAAGAAAATACGTAAGAACTCTTCTAAAAAACAGAACTGTAGACTGAAATTGTGATAAATCGTATTCCAAGTCCGAAGATATGAAATTTAAATGACAAAGAA